>JAQIWQ010000884.1:0-13156 GCA_034695825.1 Folsomia inoculata
CTGTAACGATGATGACTTTAGTAGAGGCTGTTAGATTTATGACACACTATTCAAATCTTCTTCTAGAGGATTGACATTGAGCGTGATCCCCATTGAAATTTCTGTCTCAAATCTTATCGGGTCATCCAACCATTGAGAATCGTCATTGGAAAGATTTGTTGGTACAAAAAGTAAACTGCTGTAGCAATGCCAATTGGGAATTAATAACCTATAATAAGCTATTCATGATATGGCATAGTACTACGTGGTCATTGACTGATGTTGGTGTCGCTCCCCAGCAACCAACTTGCTAAACTAACTCTACTAACTCACCTTTTCTTCCTTTCAAGAGAAAGCTCCGTGGAGAGATTGTATAGCTAATATGATGGAATTATGCTAAAGAGTTCTCGAGATGAGAGTGCGTTGAAAAACTCTGGAAGGGTAACGGTATCATACGTGGTGTAGCAGATTCTTTTAGAGTATACGAATTTTGTGGAATTCGAATCTTGTTTCCTTATTCCTTACGTCTTTATTCCTGCATTCAACCTCTTCCTTCTGCTCGAATCATTATTACCTGTCTATATTCAGAATTAAGCAAATGCGGTGCGATCTCCCCCTTTCCTATTACAGATGGAACGGAATGAATAAGAATTTCTTGTAAGAGTAAGAGGTAAAGACAGAAATTCATCATTTTCATTCATTATCTTCCTTATCCTCCCCGTGAAGTGTGAAGCCAACATAAGAACATGCTCTTGTGTTTTTATTCACCCGAATTTTTACTGTCAGTGTGAAAATATTTATGCTGCAAGATAGTACGCGGATGTGGAACAGCTTAAAAAGCTTTAACTTTATCCTCATTGCGTTTCCTTTAACTGTCAATGCCATCAAGGTTAACTTGTTGAGGGACCGTGCCTAAATGGCTTGATCGCTCATCCTTTTTCGCACTCAGGTCACCCGACCAGAAGTGACCAAACCACCACCGCCACTATCCCACACACCCACCCACATAACCATGCTTCCACCCACCCATCTTATCCTACACCATTCTGATATTAGGCCTTTGCTTTACATGAAAGTAATATTGAGTGAGTAAAGTTGGAAGAGAAATCTTGAAGGAGTTGTTGGAGTCGATGTCGGTGCAGGTCGGTGGCGTTCTCGGTGTACTCCGATGTCATAGGAGGCGACAGAGTGAGGCTGTGCAGCGTCGGGCGAAGATTGTTAGCGGGTGGACCGGAGGAGTTGAGCTCAGTAGTGGGAAGTCCGTGGTGCTGACTGGTGACCGTGGAGCGAAATTATCACTTTTTTCTTAGTCTCCTGTCTTACTATATAATTCTATAGTTTGCACTTGTACTTTGTACTTGTGAGTTGTGACTTGTGTTCCATCGGTCACATCCGATTAAGTCTCGTCTACTTATTCACTCTTCCTCTTCTGTCCTCCTTCATTCATTCCGTTGTAGTCCACCCAGACAAACCAACCAATAACATCCACTCCCACAATACTACAAATATTCCACAAATTTCTTGTAATAACGGGAAACAGTTAAATTCTTCTCTTGCCTCTTTCCACATGCAAGGCAAATATTAACAGCACCCGAGTTGTATGTGGTTACCATACAACACATCTACATTTGAAAAATTACAAGTTTGCATTTTCATGAAAAAGTTGACATTTTAAAAATAAAGAAAGAGTGACAATTGTACAATATATAGAGGTCCTCTGATAGTGTGTTCCACCCAATTACATTGTTGATACGAGAAATGCCAAAGATTTTCAATGCAAAAAGCATCTGAAAAACTAAGTCAGAGCAAGACATCCCAACCGGCGTTTTCTCTCTCGTCATCATCAAGCTTTATCTGTGCGTTGAACGAGATGAGATGAACAGAATTGCTAATTTACTAATTTTATAAGAAAACTTGAACAAACCAACAATTTGACAGCACATTATATTTACAGACTGAAAAACTTGAAAGTTGATGTACCTCTCTTTGCTACTTTTCCTCTATAAAATTACTTACTCGCATCCACTCCAACCTACTATTCATATAGTTTAATACTTGTGAAACTATTACTGGAGCCAACATTACATCGCCGTAGGAGATTACACGAGAGTGCAAGTGATACATTTTATACACTACTTTTTAAAGGGTTCCGGAATTTACTAAATTAACCTTTTAACACCGCCGGACGGAATTTGTTTTAGGTGAAAGTTGCGTTCCGAGTGTTAAAATAAAGTGTCAACTGGCCCCAATCCATCCATTACTTTACAGAAGCATTGTTATAAACTAATCAGCTTCTAGACAAGAGCGACTATCTAGAACTATATTACATATTGTTGCTGAATTTGTACTTTGGGAAACGTGAGAAATTCACTTTTTCTCCAGAATCTAACGTTTGCGAAAGCGTTTAAACTCTTGTCTTTGTTGGAGAGTAAGTATAATAATCAATGGGCGAGTCTCAAGTTTTCAACTGAGTGACTGACTGTCAACCAACCAACCAACCCTGTCTAGCTGCCAATTGTCTTTGCCAATTGTGCTCATCTACTTCCACGTTTACCTTTCAAATTTGATATCTTAAGTGAGCAAAACAAGCCAGAGTGAAGTTTTCAGTTCAGTAGTAGTGGTGATTACCAAATAAACTGTATACCAATGTTGGAAACGGACGGATCTTGCTAAGTTGGTAAGGGGCCAGCTATTATGCTACTATAATAAGGGACTCACACCACCAACCACTTATGATTTCTTTGAAATTTCATACAATCTCATAAAGACAAGTATTTCTTATCTTAACTTGAACGTCTCACAATCAATCGTATAGCACTTATTCAGGTGACAAGAATTAAAGAATTTTTGTAGTAGCATTATACAGATTGCGTGTTTTAATTCTGTATACACAAAGAAAAGTTGTGAGCTCCATGCACTCTCGGAATGTCGAGTCTGTGTATCCAAAGTTGGTGGAATGCATGGCTCACTGTTCAGTTATTGTGGGTGGTTGTTTGGTGAATGATTACAAAATAATGTGTGGGCTTTTGCTGCCAGTTGCGTTGGGTTAGACTTAAAGTTTAGCTTAGTCGATCAGTTCTCTCTCTGAATGACGGACAAACTGATCTTAAATTGTAAACGCAATTGGCAGCAATAAACTTGTGCATGGTGTTTGTAGAAAAGATGAAGGAAGGAAGGAAGAAGAGAATATTTATATCGATCATCGATCTAATGCAAGCTTTGTATGTGTGCATTCATTCTCCCCATAAAATTACAGGAGCCATGTAGAGGATATAGTAGTTTGGTTGTATTTGATGGTTGATGTGATGATGATGGTGTTACTGTTACACTTAACTTTTCTCGGTGCAGTTTAGCAGAGTTCATGAGTAAAGCCAACGAGTAGTGTAGTAACGCCATGCAATGTTATTTCTCAGTTATGTTATGGTTAAAGGTTTAAAATGTTTGAACCGTTTTCCGTTAGAAAAGTAGGCACGTGTATGTTGTAGAGTTGAGTTGGATGAATATCCATCCAACATCACATCTGTCGTTTCCATCAGCTGTTCCAGACCAGAGGTTACCACGCCACGCCACGCCAAGCCATGCCAAGCAAAAAGATACCAGGAAGGATATTATGATGTGTTTCTGTTACTGTATGAATGCTCCAATTTTGGCCACGATTCATACATCCCGTTGTTCAGTTACTGGAAGGAAATAAATAATCCTGCAAGAAGGAGAAGTTTGTCTAGCATTTTCCAAACACGAAAAGAAATCTTGTTCAATAAACTGATGATTAACAGATGTGTTACAACTGGATTTTTAATAACTTTCCTTATTCTTGCTTTTTATGAAACAAAGGTAAAGAGATTTAGAGATATGTAACATTTTGCTGGACCTTGATTTAAGATTCCCTTCTAATAAAACAAGGGCTGACTAATGCGTTTGCAACTACAAACCATTACTCATTCGCTATGGTCAACATTAGTAGGAGAAGCGATAAGATGCGATACGATTTAATATACTCGGCTCAAATAGTGCTTTCTTTCTCCATCATAAACTTGTCTGGCTCGTGCTCCCTATTTCCTCTACGCTGCATTGCATTCATATTGCTTTAAATTTAAGCTCTCTGCTGGAACGAATGCAAGATTTTAGAGTTTTACCCTTTATTACCTAGTCAGATTTAGCAGGGCACGAGCCTCCCCAACCCCAAGGTATATAGGGAATGAAGGGTTACAACAGGCTGTTTGGGTTGAATGAACGCGGACCCTTATTATTGCCTTGGTGTTGGTCTGTCTGGCACGACAGACTGTTTAATCTTTTCCTCTACAAAACCTAAATGGTAAAAAATATAGCGAAATAAAATACGAGATTTGGCCCAGGATACAAATCAAGGTTTAATTTTGATACGGTGTTTCCTTTGTACTTTCATCCATATAAGAACCTGATTTATGAAACAATAAGTATGATACAAGTTACTTATTCCGTTTCCAAAATGCTCAAGGGTTCTGGAATAGTATTATCGTAAGTGAAGCCTTGCGGAATTGTGGACTACTTGAGATTACATGTAGAAAAAATATGGGATAGTTGTCCTCATTGAATTCTACTACATCCAAGTTTTGCAGCCATATAAATTGTGTAAAGTTGAAGTAGTTTGATACAAAAACGTACACGGGAATCCCATTTGTATAGGTGGTTATAGAATCCCAGACTAGAGATAAACCCCCAGCCAGACCCTTTCATTTTCATTCCACCCATAGCAATGTCAGTGTCCCCTTATCACATCAGATCATCACAATGAATTCGCTTTCCTTGCAATAAAACAAAATAATGAAATGCGACTGCACAACACAAACTACACAAATAATACAATGACTCAACTACTCGTCGAACAAACTGCTCATGCCGTCCTCTCCCCTACATTTTCATTCTCATCACGAAATCCACCAAGCCATGCATTACTCTCCTTTCCTTTTGCTGAATACAATTCATTCATATTCTGTGTCTGTCTAATTCAAGTTGTACGTAATAATTTGCTTCTGATGATAGTGAGTACGAACGATGGTCAAAATCTTGTAACCTATGTATGTATGTTGACCATAATATGTGTGCAAGATTGCATAGCAAAAATGAGGAAATTGTAAAAACGTAAATTGTGAAATGCATGGGCAATAGGATAAGGTTTAGTCCATAATATTGGTATACGCTTTCCGTGCTAATGCTTATCTACACCGTTACGTTGGCTATTATTTTATCCATCTGTTCCTGAGAGGTTGTAAATGGATGGAGGTAGTAGCTAGCTCATTTCGAATAAAAAGTGGGAGCAGACAATGGGCCGACACTCTCGTTTTCATCCGTCCCTTTATAAATTTATAACGTATGCACTCGCACTTACTTTGTTAAGGGCATTGCATTGCATTTGAGATTATTATGGATGGGGATAGTGTGAGTGAGTGAGTGAAGCGATAGGGTATATGTAGTAGGCATAAGTCAACTCTTCTCTCGTTATGTTATGAACCCTAAACTTCTTTCCTACCCGGTCCGGGTTTTATTTCCATGAGGCATTTGTCCGTTGTTGGTTTATTTTATAGCAATCCGGTGATCCTACATGGATCTCGTTTCTCTACGTCTATACCAACCAAGTATGAAATTTCGTGCAATCCTGACTGGATTATTAAGAGAAAAGTTTCCCAATTATTCCGCAGAGCAACCTAACCTTAATTGGAGCGATGGCACACTTTAATTAAATTGGAAATTAGGTATAAATTTGCAGCAGAATTCATGAAGCGTTCCCATTAAACCTCCGTTGTTACCATATACTTTTGTATAATGAATGACTATAGGGAGGGGTAGGTTGGTAACTTCGTACAATGTACCGTGTGTTTGATGCAGTTAACGTGCTGCTGCTACTGCTGCATATAGTGAAGAAAGGGAGTCCCCTCAAGGGTCGTCTCTCGTCCGTGGGTTTTTGGCTGTACGGAATAATTGGTAAATATTGGATTGAGCCCGGATCGGTTTGTGCATGGGTCTGGTTGAATAGATGGGATAGGATAACAACGAACGGCGGATGCCCTACATCGGACCTAGACTTCCCTTCAGTTTAGTTTGGTGTTTCGTTGCACTTGGTCAGACCCCTGTGTTCTCTTCAATTTCAATTTCAGCTTAAACTTTACATTTTGATCAGTTTACTCTGTTCACAATTACAAATTCTGTTGATTTTCTGTGTTATTTTATTGAGTTGAAGAGAATAAAAAGTCTAGTCCCTTGTTTTATATATTCATTCCCATTTTTTTGATAGCATTTGGTTGTGAAATCTAGTCAGATTACTGAAGGGAACTTGTTAAGAGAGATAGAATTAAGCTTTTATCCTCTGACATTTGTCCTACCGTGAAACACTGTGATGTTCAAGACTGTAATACTACTGCACCATATAGATTACAAAGTAAGTTCTTGGTTGTGTGCGAATTTTTCCTTGAATTTGGGCGAATTCTTCATTCTACTAGTAATTTTCGGCAGTATTTATCTCTGCTTGGCTGGCTAGAGTTGTTTCATGTAGACCCAATTTCCACGTTACAATTTTATTATAATCCTACCCTGCCTGGTCTGAATGAATAGATGAAACAGCAAATCTTTTGTCTCTCTAGTCTAGTCTGCATGTACTAACTATACGTGTGGTGTATGTACGTGATTCACTTTTGCTGCATTTTATTACTACCCTGCTTTACAATACAACTGGGAATGAACTTGAATTAAAATAATCATCGAGAATAAGGCCATGAGCTTACATCCAGTAGGTAGAAGAAAGCAGTAGTTGCATAGAAAGTACAAGCCCCCAGTCCAGTAAGCAAGCATGTACCCGCAGATTCGTTGCAATCTCGTGGGTATTCTCCTCCCTATCGTTTCTTTCGTACTGTCGGACTCTTCCATCCAAGAGTTCAGGAAGGAAGGAAGGAACCCTTGTATAATTGCATGCTCATGGTTGCCAAAGGCTAAACTAACCATGATAGGGTGGTTCAGCTATTTCGGGGATTATTGTCGTCAAAATCCTGGATTTAATCTTGAATGCTAAAGCAAGCATTTTTTGTCTAGAAATTACTTTCTCCAAAATTTCTGAATGGCCCAAGCCAAACTCTAAATTTCGTTTAATGAGATGAGATGAAACGAAATCGAGAAAAGATTGCACCGTTTTAGTGTTGGTAGCTGAACAAGAGCTTTACCATCACCCAGAATAACTTTACTTTAACCTACTATTTCAAACGTTAAACGGTTCAAAGACTGGGATGGGCCTTCATTTTATTTTTATTACACAATTACAAGCTCAACTTACAAAGCAAGTATTTAATAATGAATGGTATAAAATGGAGAGTAAATTAAAGCGTGAGCAGTTATAACGAGATGACTAAGGGAATATTCATTTGAGAGAAAATATATAGAATTTTAGAATAAAGCAAATGGTACTAAATTATTGACAAGCCTACGCTAAAATGGGTTTAATCTCAGTCGTGAAGATTAAAATAATCCTATACTTTCAGCTAAGGAAGGTATTTTCATTGCATCTAGTACATACTACATATTATGGATATGTCTCTGTAATACAGTAGTGCTGGGTATGTACATAATGCAGAAACAGAGTCTATGTCTGTATGACCATTACTTGACTGTCATAGGTTAGACAGATATCTCATTCCCTTTGCACATATTACATCATGTAATTTGTTCAAAGAATCTCGAAATCCAAATTAGGAATAAAAAGCAAAGGAACATTTAATGAATTTAATTGTGCCTGGTTTCGTTTCATATTGGAAGTTGATGTGATGTGCTGTACGGTTGCACTTTCCTTTCATCCTAGAATGACGACGACAAGAAACGTACTTGTACGTACATACTACTCGTTGGTTGGTATCGTATCGTACTGCTTACTGCGTCCTTGTTTTCGATCGAAGGGTGAATCTGGAGAAAGCCCATGCATAATAGATGATTGGGAGAGTTTTTTCTGCCTTGCCTTCTGTGTTAGCTTCATCTTCTCTCGCTCTCTCCCTCTCGCCTGCATTATTATGGCGTTGCATTACATTAGACGAATTCTAGAATGGAAGGAAAGACCCTCGTTTTCCAGCCTCTTTGCGTGGGATTCCATCAATCTTTGCGAAAAGTCAGTCGCTCTTCAGGGAATTTCATCGAAAGATTTTACTCAACCATCACATCACATCCGCTTATTTTATTTTACTCTCATCTCCTCACTCAGTCAAGGGTTTACTTTTAACACACGGGAATGTGGCATTTCACAAAATTGCAATTTCAACATAAGTCCGTACTTGCAAGGATTTAGAGATGACAACAACAAATAACAAGCTGTCTGTTGTCAGATTGTTTTAAAATATTAAAGTAGAAAATAAATATTACAGCAAAATGTGTGGCTGATTCTTTTCCTTCATACATACATATGTGAATGGAATTGGGACAGGAGTAATTGGAAACAAATGTGAATTTGGTTAATAAATCAAGTATTAGAAACCTAAATGTAGAAATAAGAGCAAAAGCTATTAATATCTAAAATTCGATCCATGCAGTTGCTTCTGCAAAAGCCAGCAATAAGCGTGTGTGGTGACTTATCCAAAGTTGTTTTTTGGACTGATGGATAGAGATTCAAGAAGAAATGCAGATTCGTTGCGATACGATCTGCAAAATTAGACAGAGAATGAATAAAGATATTCCGTTCAGATGAGGAACCATGCATGGACAACCATCCGTCCTTTAAACAAGACATTGCAATGTGCTGTACGTGTGATGTGATTGGTGGTAAAGGCAAGAACTGACGAATAATATGGGTTTGCTGCAGAAGGAGAAAATATCCGAAATTCGGTTGTGGTGTTAAATGGATGTAGAATAGATATGGTAAAGAAGGGAGACAGATTCGAGGACGGTCGGGGTGAGCAAATATGCATCATTCATACTCCAAACAAAATACATAATCAACTCGGGTATAGGAAGAAGGAAAGGAGAATGCACAAATTGCGGTTGTTCACACGTTGTTGCTTTTTTCATAAAGAAAGGGTGAGGAATCAGAAGGAAGTTAGTTTTTAGAAGGTGAACATTTTTACATTTTTGGTAGCTCTCATACTTAATATCAACATTTTTCCTTCTTGTCATTTCGAGTTTTTCGGATGTGATCCGTATTGGATCACCAAAGTTAACGTTGTCATTCAGAATTAAGCCCCCAACAACCAACCTAACAAACTACATATCAGCCAGCCCGTGCCAGTTCCCAAAATCCCAACTCTGCAACTCTCCTGTTTCCTATTAAAATGAATGCACAGAAGCTATAAATCATACGCTAATAATATCATCTTGCTCCTTGACAGAGGTGGGCTGTAGTTTGCAAACTGAGATGCGGTTGATGCATTACTGAAAAATTCACTGAAATCCGTCTTGCTCCTGGGACATTTAATTTTGAGGCTGTGAATTGACTTGCTTTCGCATTGCTCCCGTACTATGTATATGTACTTGCTAGGCAACACCATCGTGGTTAACACTACACGTCTCTGCTATCGAAAAGTGCTAAATTATGTAATCAACGGGAGATAGGAAGCACAGTCTAAATCATTTCTGTACGCAATTGCCGTGGTGAAATGTTTATGACCACTTCTACTTCTTGTCGGTGTGCTGGGTTCACAACGGAAATGAGACAAAGCGTAACTACTTGGTCTTCTGCGCTTAAATGTAAACTTGCGTTTCACGGTGTTGGGAAAAGCCTAGTTAAATTAATAGAGTACCACACAAACCATCCTGTGTGGTGTGAGTGGGATGCATTATTTTAGAACTGCACTGCGTTCCTTAATTTTTTCGGAAGAAATCTGTTAAAAGTAAACTGGATGGAGGATGTGGCCAAGCTATTAACGGATGTTTTTATTTATGAATTTCAGATTTAAGTGTGTACGTGGTTATAAATGAGCCAGAGTTGAACGGGTGTACGCAGCTTGGTTTCTTCGAATCTTGAGTGCTTGTACCTGGACTTACAACCAGAGGATTTCTACTTGGAAACTTATTTATACACGAAAGTATAAGGGTGTAATAAGATACTTTAAGAAAAGGTGAGTGATCAAAGCATTTTTGAGTTAAAATATGTAATAATTGGTTGAAATGAAGCTAATTTGACTTTTGATTTTGTTTCAGACTACAAACAAGAAGAAAACAACTTACCTTTCGGGAAACTTTGGACTTGAGCCAAATTTCCAAATTTGTTGACCGTAAGCCGTTACCAGAAAAAGAAGCGAAAATTAAGCTGCAAGAGGTGGAAAGTATGCAGAACGGGATGGACGTGACGACAACACCGCCGCAGGCGAATGGGTCAATCCATGGGGTGAATGTGAGTTGCGGGATGAACATGTCGGGGTCCGCAGGGTCCCCCAATAATGGGAGCAACAATGGTCTGGAAGAAAGCAAGACCAACCTGATTGTCAACTACCTGCCTCAAACTATGACGCAGGAGGAAATCCGTTCCCTGTTTTCCTCAATTGGAGAAGTTGAGTCCTGCAAATTGATCAGAGACAAGATCACTGGTGAGTTAGGTACAAATCACAACATTTATTATATTCTTTTAAAGTTCAGTTTAATTTTAATTTCTTTGCAATTTTAATTTTTTCTTTTTTTATTTTAAGATAACTCCGGAAGTAATCAAGATGCATCTATCGTTTCAGGCCAAAGTTTGGGCTACGGATTCGTCAATTACCATCGGGCAGAGGATGCTGAAAAAGCTATCAACACTCTCAACGGCCTCCGGCTACAAAACAAGACAATAAAGGTTCGTCCTAACAATTTTTCACCATTTTTTTGTCCCTTTTTTTAGTCTAACGAGTTTCACGTGCCTTGCTTATGGACTTTATTAATGGCTTTTTGCTCATTTTGCAATTTGGCTAAACATCAAATCAATGATGCTTGGGTAGTAATAAGCTGCTTTAACTACTCCATTATAATAATTGCCTCAACATTCATAATTCAATCGCAAACACGTGACTATTGCACCCAAGAGCTATATTTATATAAATATCGTAACATATGTGCATTTTGCACACACATATGCACATCATTATCATTATATGTGAAATACATGCCTTAAAACGGAGTTGTAAAATTCATTTCCAAGTGCTGTGAATAAGCGTCTGTATGTGAGTCATTTCGAATGAGTCTCTAGAATGGCCAGGCATTTGCATAAATAGCTTCGCACAAGCTTTATAGCCAAATCTTCTGCGGGGACAGGTGAGAATTGCCACGGTCACTTATTAAAAGTAATTTCAGAGTAAAGTTTATGCCTACTGATTTATGCAAATGAAATGCATTGCTGAGACAGTACACTTTAGTAGGAGCTATATAATGACATTTGATATAACAATTTTCTACTTTCTACTCCCACAGTAAATGTTTAACTTAAGATTGTTATCGATTATTGGTAGCGTGGCGTGACGTGGCGTGGAAATGGGAAAGCCGGGTCGGGGAAAGTAGAAGAGGTGGCTAAATCCAAAGTCCAACGCAAAGAATAATCACCATCAAACATTTATTTTTCTTGTTCACATACACAGACACAGGACTCTAAACTAAACCAAATACATTGGTTTCACCGTTTTCCTTATTTATTGCTTGTTTACCATGTATCAATTTATCTAGTAATTCCTATATACAACGATAACTCTTTAGACATTCCTACTAACCTTATTTCTTGAAGTATGTGTTGGAACTACAGGACAGAGATTCACAATCAGTTAATGCATATCGATATTTTCAATGTTATTAGAATTAGGAAAAGTCAGAATGAAACATTTTATGTTGGAACATGTTTTTGAATTCACTAATGTTACCAAGCAGCAAACTAGACCCCCAAAAAAATGGCGTGGGATGAGAATAATGGGCCTGAGGATTAGCTAAATTCTTGTCACATTTATTAGTTTAAAAAGAAACATTGCGAAATTCCGAAGCTATCTTGGTAGTGGTGGTGGTGGTGGTGATGACGAGCTTTCCCTTCCTACTTTTTCTGGCACAATTCATTTCATAGGCCAGCCGACTCACTCAAACTCTTCAATATAATGTAATTTCATCCGTGAGCTAGAAGACTTGGTGTTGGTTGGTGATGGTGGTATGGTGGTATGGTGTTAGCGTTGTTGTCTATAGCTTGAAGAAAGTCAGGAATAAGTACGAAGGAAGGAGCAGATGCATTTTTTGTGCCTTCATCCATCCCATTTATTTCTCCCCTCACTTATCTCTGACTTAAGTGCAACTGTTTCATCCTGCTCGCAGTCTAAAAGAGTCGAGGTTAACAACAAACAAACATTTCGCACAACAATACAATTTAATGCTTGCTTTCTTGCGCGAAGCAGGCGCTCTCTTATAGCTGACGCTGCTGGTTGCTCGGCCACATTTCCATCAAGTCAGAGCCGTCTTCTTCTTTCACCATGAAACATTTCAAGTTGAATACTTGCAGCAGCAGACTGGCTAGCTGATGGAAAGCTAAGAAAAGTGTTTGTCTTGTAGTGAAGAAACCTTATATAAGAAAAAGGTGATCTTTTGTCGCCCCTTTCTCCCTCACTCACTTGCCCATTAGATTCTCGATTTCGATACAGATCAATGTTAAAACGTTGAAATGTTGAAAGATTCATGGCTTTGGTTGGGTGGGTTCTTTTCTAGTCTGCTACGAAGAATCCGCGAATAAATCATGGATTTGCGGGCCCTTTTCTGTTTCGGCCTAGGTTTTATTTAGATCCAACCAAAGCAACACCCTTTGAAAATCTATATATTCTTTAGAGAGGATTTTTTTCATCTTTTATTTAGCTTTGGCGTGGGTTGTTACTTAGTATTGATATTGATTTATTTTATTTAGCTCAATCCTTTTCAACTATCTTTCATCCTCTTTCTTCTGAACAAAAACTAGCATTCAACTTGGGTTTCATCATACGTACATTCGTATCTCGTTACATTTATACATATACCAGGGATGCAATTAATGGAACTTGTTATTGCCTCTTGCATGGATGCATTTATTGACTATAGAATAGCATTACAAATTATACGAGTTGGTTTACAGGTATTTCAATCATCCATGAACACTTGTACTAAAACCACAGAGTGCATGAGTTACAACTTTTTCGGAACGGGATCGTAAAGAACGTTTGGTTTTAAAATTCGAGTGTACAGAAAGAAATCCAAGTCTGAGTTGTTG
>JAQIWQ010000885.1:0-13154 GCA_034695825.1 Folsomia inoculata
GTCATGATCCACAGTTTAGACAGTTGGGGCATTTTATGGATACAAGTCAGTTGGTTAGTGGGCCTGGTGGGGGGAGTGGAAAAAAGGGGACTACTACTACTACTGGGGGGGCTAGTAGTGGTAATAGGAGGGGGGGAAGGAATAAAAAGTAGGCAGGAGGTGTAGGCAGGGGGTATGGGCATGCAGTGTCGGTCGTGGTGGAGGTGGAATTGATGTGGTTATGTAAGAATTATCAATAATATAAAAGTGTGTTTTCCACGCTTGTTTGTCATCGCCAGTAAGTAGGTTAGTTTGTTATACATTTATATAACCCATAGATAGACATACATGGTTGTTGAAGCCAATTTACAATTTCCTCTTGTAATCCAAATTTGCCAATACTTTCTTGAGAATTAGGCCAGTTTTTTTCAGAAAATTAGGTTAATAACTTTGCAACTAATAAATTAGTGAATAAAGGATGGCGTAGTAGTAGTATCCTTTGTTGTATCCATCAATCATTACCATTAACGAATACTAATTTCCATCCATATCAATTACAAACCTGCACAATTGTTCTAATAATAGTCAATCCAATCCTATGCCCCGTGCATTGTAATGAATGATCTTTACCAATGGTAAATGTACCAGTATCCAATATTTCTGTCTCGTTTTAGCATAACCTAACCTACATGGAATATATATCAAATGAGCAAACTATAAACCATTTAAACCAAGATAATTAAAATTAACATTCTTCATGAAAATGGCATGTTACAGGAAAAAGCTATAATTGTTCAACGTCTTGATTAATTAGCATTCGTTAATGTCTATAGAAAGTAATTCTGGACTGGAAGGTGATAATAACGCCGAATATTCTACAAAGACATTACGCCATCATGTATAAATAAACTTGTAAATTGTATTAAAGATGTAGGTACTAATTTATGTCCTGGCTTAATTTTTTCATTCCTATATATAATACCTAAATTTCGGGTTAAAATCATCCGTTTCTATCCACCTCAGTCCACTTACCTTTGGAATTTTCCATTCATCAAATCCTGAAATTCATCATGAATTTAAAATTTCTACAAATTGTAATATTATTCGCAGTAATGTTGCCATCAGCCTTGGCAATTTGTGAAGCAGAGACTAATGCTGCCCGCAGAGCCAACAGGAAACCCCCCATGATTTATGATAGACGGGTACGAAAAATTTGTGCAAAATTTGGCATTTTTTTTAATCAACAATTTGTGCGAATAATTTATCCTTTGTTTGCAGATAGAATCCGTTGCAAAAAAGCACAGCGATTTGCAGCTATCAAAACGAGCAATGAAGCACGGATTTCCTGGTGAAGCCGACCTGGGTCCGAGGCTGGATAAGGCTGGATACAAATGGGGTGGCTTATCCGAGAATGTCGCAGACGTCGGGGGAAATTGTCAGCAAGCTATGGCAGCTTGGATGAAATCCCCAGGACATAGGGCAAATATTTTGGGTGATTATAAAAATTTTGGGTGTGGCCAATCTGGCAAATATTGGACGTGTAATTTTGCCAGTCCCATGCAACAACAGAGGGGATGATAGATAATGTTAAAAAGTATTGTAATCACTAAATCATTTCATTGTCAGTGTTCATTGTATTCAATTCTAGGTAAATTGAATTATTGCCTCACCATTTGAGGTATATAAACATTATTAAAATTCATAAAATACAGGAGGATTTATAAAATTGAAATTGTCTTAAATAGAATAGCATAAATATAGCTACTGATATGGGAGTTTGTTCAACTAGTGCAGAAAGTCAAAGAATTTGAAAACATAAACCCAAAAGAAGAACACGGATTTAAAGAAGGGTGAATTTCTTACATAATCATTGTACATTTAAAATAATTCGGAATATGTTGCTTCGAAATGGTATTTTTGTTTGCATTGAATCCTGCATTTAAACGTGAGGTGATTCATTGTTGCATCTGAATTGCAAGTTTGCTTTCACCAATTTAATAGAGTATATACCCACGACGTGGTTCCTTTTCCGCATTCATCTTTACAATTCTCACCCTATACAACCACAAAATGTTTGACATTTGTTTTTTGGCTTTATAAACAACATCCCGGACTGGTTATCTGTCAGTAAAAATATCATTTTAACTAAAGTTTTATTCCATAAAAGAGGAAGGAATACACGAATCTGTCATTTTTACCTGAATTAAACAAATTGACATGCTTCAATGTTCATCCAGAATATGTACACCATTTAAGGATAAGGGAGCTTCCTTCGAAGACACTGAGAAAACTGCTGTTGATTGTTTCCTACTAGAAATATTTTCCTCGAAATTGTTCCCTTCCTTATTGCCATACCTCGACAAAGTCGTCAAAGTACTCCTCCTTTGTGCTGAATTGCTCTTCAAAAACATTCTGCAAAACTCATTCTTATATCCAGGGACAGCAAACGCGTAGACAAAGGGGTTAACGGTACTATTCCCATATCTTATCCATCCCATAATGAGAAACACATTTCTCGAAAAATACGGCGATCTTATCCCCTTTAGAAAAAACATTGTGAAAAGAGGTCCAAACATTAGCAGCATTATTGCTACAAGGAGCGTCATCTTCTTTGTAAGGCTTGTCTGCTGCTTTCGAGCCTTCAAAAACCTTTCTTCCTCTGATTTCGTGCTGTCTTTCCTTGCCCCCTTATTCCCACATTCCAGCTTGTAATCAAACGGCTTCACCGCACTTCTGCAAAATTATACAAATTTTCATA
Organism: Folsomia inoculata; assembly: GCA_034695825.1. Classification (NCBI taxonomy): domain Eukaryota; kingdom Metazoa; phylum Arthropoda; class Collembola; order Entomobryomorpha; family Isotomidae; genus Folsomia; species Folsomia inoculata. The sequence continues at coordinate 2,738 of JAQIWQ010000885.1, forward strand.
TAAAGAACCATAAAAATCCATAAAAATCAATATAATCCTGTAACCTGTAAATCAGCCAATACAGCACAACCACAGTAGCAACGGGAATGCAATAGAGGCCGAAGGTGATGAAAAACACAAAGGGCTGTCTCAAATTTATCAAACAAACGTTCGGAATACTATTTGAATCCATGGGCCATACTGTTAGGGGAACAGCCACGATGGTAAAGCCGATAAGCCAAATCACCATAATTAGCTTAATCACCCTCCCTTTGGTCATGATTGTGCGATGTTTTAGGGGGAATTTGACCCCAATATATCTCTCACTGACAACCCCAATCATGGATAACATTGATGTCGAACAAAGGGTAAAGTGGATATAGTCAAAGGCAGAGCACACGTAAACCCCCCAGTACCATCGTCTGTTTGTGACTGTTACGGAAATGAGGATGGGCATTACGAATAGCCCCACGAGGAGGTCGGCCATGGCTAAATTTGCGAGGAAATAGTGCGTCGGTGAGCGAAGACCGTTTTTACAAGAGGTACAAAATAGGTAGAGGACAAGGGAATTTGTGGCAATTGTCGTGAGGCAGATACAGCAAAGGATTATGGAGAGGATTGTCTTTAAATGGGTCCATTCTTGGGGGTTGTCGAATAATAGGGATTTAAGGCCTTCAATGCTATCGTCGATGGAGGAAAGGTTTGCCAAGAAGACTGTCGAATTTATTTGGGAAATATTCATGTTCACAATTTATCAAGGAAAATATAAACACCTGCTTGCACTTGGAGAGTGGGCTTGCAAGAATATGCAAAAACCACGGAATAACGAGTTTTAATTGGGAAAGTAGAGTAGTGGAACGAAACCACAATGATTCATAGCATTTGTTTGTGTCTTTATTACAGTGTATTTCCCACTTCTTTGCTTAATTATACTAGTATAATAACCACAATGTTTGGCCGTATCTCAACGTACATATGTTGTTGCATATTATATTAGAATTATTTTAATCTACATATTTTTCCAGCCAGGCATTGAAGGTCGACCAGTTGCAGAGCTGATTATTCTCGCTTTATTTACCAAGCGTAAAATAATAACCGGACGTACGTACATGCTGGTGGAGTGGACTGGACAGAGCTCGCCGTTGATATGAATCAATAACACGCAGCAATGAAACATTTTTCAGTAAACTTGTATTCCCCCCAGCATTTTAGTTCAAATAATGTAAATTTGTGGCTTCCATATAGCTTGTTTAGATTAGTGCTACCATATTTCTTTGCCAGTTTTATTTTGGTTGTAGAAATTTCAATTCTGGACACATCAATTTCAGAAGAATCACCATTCCAGTATACGCAATTTTTCCATGAAATGTCATAAAATTCAATTTGCTCACGTTTACTGCATGATAAATTCCAAAACCCCAAAATCCCAGCTGGGTTTTGACCAAAACCCAAGCCCCAAAACCCACCAAAAACCCCAAAAACCCAAAACCCTCGAAAACCCTAGTGTTTTCTTAGAATGCAAAAACGAGGCATCCAAACCCCAATCGGGTAAACTTACAAAAATATGGTGCCCCCAATAACCAAGATGGTAAATTATTATCAATTGCCCCCGGGGCTATAATTTTTTCCATTCATTGTGATTCCATATTTTTTTCAATTGTAATGGAATGTATTAGCTAGGATTTTAGTATTAGGATTTTTTAAGTATTAGCTAAATACATGTTTGCGAGTTGTATACAAGTGTTACCGACAAATGCTACATTTACTAGCCCCCTTTTTCGGATACTTTTAAACAACTCTGTATATTTAGCAATGGGCGAGCTAAGAATTAAAGTTCAATAGCATATTGTATGCAATGCATTTTACATACACTCAAACTGGTGCTTTTGTTGAATGTGTTGATTTACCCTTTCCTCCGTGGTGTTGGTTGTACAAGAATAATTATTTTATTGACGTAAGCATTACACTATTAGTGCCTGTTGCTTCAATATTCTCCAAGCCCTTTCCGTTTCTCTGATATCAGCTTCGGCATCTCTTCGCTGTGTGGATTTTTGGCCGTGTTCAGTAAGCCTGACGTCTGCCTTCATAACCTATCTGCCAGTAACTTAAACTAGTTTTAGTTTTAATATGCCAGAAATTTCTGTAGAAATTTTACATCAACCCAAAGCTTGAAAGATTCCTACACATTTATTGGTGATGTAAGCCAGGTTGCAAAATGTATCAAATGACGCTTATTGTTAACAATATGATGGTTTTGTAAGTGCAAAGGTTGCCATCGGCGTGAATTACATCAATTGCAGAAAACAAAGCACATAATTTGTGAGAATAAACCTACTGAAACCTCCGGACGTAAAATCCTGCTGCTAGTAGCTTAAGTCGTGCAGAGTTGTTGCTACGTTCGAGGCAGTGGAACTCTTGAAGCAAACGGGGTAGTACCGAATCAAACATTTTCGAGTGTTATATCTATTGTTTTATATAGTATAGTGTGTCTATAGGTGAGTATCGTCCGTGGTCACTAATAATACCCACCATCAGCCCATTCCTAAATTTTATAGTTTATTAATGTAAAATTTATTTGTTTCTTGATCACTTTAGCTCTTCGTTTTTTGTAGTAGAATTCTATGCTATTAATTCTAGTTGCTAATTTTATAATCATTAAATGATGTATATATAGCTCATACGTATTTTCAAAATTAGAGGTCTGGAATATTGGGTTTAAAAAGTGTTATGAAACTTAAAATTGCATTGCTTTAGATTTCTTATTATCCCCCAGCTAGAATACCGCGGTTGCGCGTAATCTATCTAATTTAAAGATATCATTGATCAATAAACCCTACCTGCTTTAATCATGTAATGTTTATACTTATGTTACTTATGTTATTTATATTAAAGAAATCTGGAATACAACAACAGAGATGCCGTTTGTCTCATACAGAAATCTTGAAAAACAAACGGAGTACAGGCATCAACAAAGTTACTCCCAAACTGTATTCTTAAAGGTCTTGTCGATTTAGTCAACCTTCTCCAAACCTTATTGTTTACGCCCATGTCTGAATAACTTTTCAACTCTTTAATCACCTCTGACGACGTATCAAATACTTTTCCTGCTGATAAAAGTAAAATCAAAGTCAGTACGCATGACTGAAAAACAATGACTGGAAATAGGGCAAATACTGGCCACTCTATTTCCGATCGGAGTCTGATACACGCAAAGGATCCCAACATTTGCGCCATCGGAGGTCCGATTATACAGACGGGAAAAGAGATTCGAAGGCAATCATTAATGTGTGCAGTAGCAACTTGCAGAATCCTATATTTTGCAAAACCCTTGGCATTATTTCCTAGGTTGCGTTGTAAGCAGGAAGAATACTTTGTCATACTATATATTCCTGCAATTACAACATAGAGGATGCAAAACGTGGCGGAGGTTAAAGCTTGAGAGCATAGGATATATTCAGTCAGTAATATAGGGATTCGAAATGCGGAACCGCTTTGAGAACTACCATCCTTGGACATGCAGTCAAGAAATATGGAGCCCAGGAATGGAGGTTGACATGGACGATTATACAGCAAGAGGATGATGCCCAGGGGAAATGTGGCACAGATTAAACAAGAGAATGGCTGCAGGGCTGTAACCGCGATCAAATCAATGCCGTTTACGTGTAACTTTGTCCCTAACCAGAAATAATGCAGTAAATCAATGGCGCGTGCATGATACTTTATGATAATTTATTTGCAAACTTACCGAATAGAAGCGGAAGTTTATTTTCGAGCAGGGATAAAGAGTTCAGCAATTGAACCGGAGTCAACCCTTTGTCGTGTCCAAATCGAAGTCCAATAACCGTAACATATATCGTGAGGAATAAGAGAGATTCAATTTTCTGTGGGGTGGAGTAATTTGTACCGAAAATTGAACGAAATTGAATTATTACGTAAAGAATAAGGATTAATTTACTCAACGTAATTTTTCGAATGGTGACATTTCTAGTTATCGAAATCACTTTTTTTTGAACAGGATCCCAGGTGTATTCAAGACATGTAAAGAATGCACACAAGGAAAGTTGCATGCGCAGGTATTTCTCGGATGGAAATATCATTTTGAATTATTTTGTTGTCTTAACAATATGCTGTATTGAATTCACTAACCAAATTAAAATTGATTTCTGAAATTACCGCAACACTGGCTCGACTCAAAATGAAATGAAAGATTAGAAGCCTGTCCCCTCAGGTCTTATCTACATTGACGTCACACGAATAAACTATTCAACTCAACTCTGACATGTAATTTATAGCAATTTTCCACAAGTTCATGAGTTTAAAGCCTTGAGTTTAAGAAGACGAATTAAACCATCTATTTCGCCATCTTCTATAATTATAATCCATTTCAGAACGATTTAATTTGGAGAATTTCGTGGAAAACAGTGAGAAGGCGTTAAGAAAACAATTATGGGGCGTTGAATTATGATACTATGTCTACAATTTCAATAACGTAATTATATTTCATTAAATATCTACCTATTTTATCAATCCCAACATCTGAAATTGCATAGCCTGTAATTGCATAGACGCTCTAACTCAGTTGAAAATAAATGGAGCAGCTATTGAGCTAATAACTTGGATAATTGATTTTAATTAGAGATTGTTTCCTAAATCTTTGAAATTAATTGCGTCACCATAATTACAACAGCTCTGAGCTGAATGATGGATGAATATTGATCTACTGCATGTCCATCAAACCCGTTTCGCTGGATTCAAACACTATCTCGTAATTAAGAAATATTTTGCAACATTTTTGGAAGGGTAATAAATAGGCTCTTAATTCATAAATTAATTTGAACCTGTAATCTGTTTGTCAGTTTCATTTGTTCTGCAATTGATCAGGAGTCAACCCATCGTGTCCAAATCAAAGTCGCAAACCCTTGTAGTTGAATTACAACATTTAATTCAAAAACTTTAAGGCATGCATAGTCAATAATGTTTTAATTCAGAAATACAGCTAGTCCTGTAATTTGCTTGGCAGTTTCTTTTTATTAGATCACAACAATTTAATGAATTTAAAGTGTAGATGTAAATCATTTACTAAATAATCGTTGTATTCACACGGTGCTTTGCACAGTTGAGTGAAGGAAATTAGGAAATATCACATTGTAAAATAAAAATAAACTGGGAACTTTAAAGCAAATAAGTTTATGAGACCATTTAGTTAAATCATGAGGTAGATAGGATCGAATGTTGCATTCGCATAGTAAGAAGTGGTGTTTCCGAAACACTGGACATTTAGACGATGACTTGACTAGATTCTTTTTATTGTTGGAGGGGTTGAACCACCTGGAATTGAACTCTATCTAAGTAGGACACGACACGAGTAAGCCACAAAAAAGGAAAAGGAGGGAGTTTATACACCGCGTCATGACCAGCAGTCCTTGCAGTGTGGCGCGAGGTGAAGGATAGGAGGAGTGATCTGAACAGCTAGGTTATAGTGGGTTAGGTTTCATTCGAACAGTTACATACAGCTGTTGCGTTAGCACTAAATCACTGGGCAGATAGGAAAACTCGAAGAGTGGCACTCGGCATGTATCGATGTATCGGAGCTATGCTCTATTAGGACAAGCGTTACTGCCTAACCATAAACTATGTTTGCTCCCTAGTGTGCACGCTGCCTTGTATAGAGAGATGAATCGTATGTTAAATAACTCACCAAAAATTCCGGACTAATCATATAGGCTCCTCCTACATTCTCCTCCTTTCCACCCTTTCCTCCTCCAACTCCAACCAACACTTCGCCCATGTAAAATTAGCCACACCACCGTTACTCAGAAAGTGGAGTAGACTGAGAGAGGATGGTTGGGGGGAGAAAATGATGAGCCGGGGACCCGTGAGTTCCTTAGTATGGGATTCAATATCCTATAACCACAGAAGAGAGATGTCGCTCCGCTCTCCCCTAGAAGGGTAATCCCCATGTAAAAGGTTTCGCATACCAAAACCCAACCCACACACACATTCCGATCAAATGAGAATGTTCGCATCCTCATCCCATATGCGAAACCTTTTACAAGGGGATTACCCTTCTAGAGGAGAGCGGAGCGAACGCCCTCTATCTCCCTTCTGTGTCCTATAACTACGGAGAGCAAACCAGGGAGCGAACATACTTTATGCTGCCTAACAAGGCTGACTTGTATCCATATAAAGCCTCCAATACACCTATGTCACTCTCCCAAAAACCCCTGCCACCACCCAATGTTGTCCCAGCTTCCTTAATGGAGAGAGACGGAATACTCTAACCACTTGTGCAATGTAGCCAGGACTGAGTAAGCCACAAATAAAGACAAATTCCTTTGAAATTCGTGTTATAGTGTCCGTAAAATCAAATTGGAGGCAGAGTTTATTCTATCATTGCATGTTGCAAGCCATGATCTAATTGAATGGCGTTATTTGCAGTAATGTATTACGTGTAAACGTGTATTAATTTGTCTACGATTAAAATATTATTCTAACGATTATTATTATTTAAATATTACTTCACAGCACAATTCTTCAATTGAAATTTGTGCATGAAACTACTGGATTATTCATTCTAGAACATTACATCTGTCGTTTTTCTATGGTGATCATTGACAAGAGGTGAGCGTGGTCTCTTAAGCCCACCGTCAACCAACTAACCCACGTTTTGCGTAATCAAATTAAATAGATTTAATTCTAGTTTATAATTGATTATTCCTTAATTAAAGGATAATTAACTCAGCTTCATTTAACTATAGAATTTTTACAACAATTTGGCTCCGCCCTGAACTATAATTTATTTATAACTACAATTTAACATTAAATAAATTATGTTTCTGCTAGACTGTCATGTACTTAATTTATTTTGCGAAAATGTCTTTGCAAAAGTGTCAAACTTGAATTTGCAAAATGGTCACCTCTGCGGTATTTTTTTGCAAAGGTATCATGTTTTTGGTTTTGCAAAACTCTCCATTTGCAAAACTGACCGATTACCAATTTACTCATTGCGTGGAACACTAATTCTAATGATATCTTGAATACAAGAGTGGAGATGCAGTTTGCCTCATACAGAAATCCTGCACTACAAATGGGGTGCAAGCATCGACAAAGTTATCCCCAAACTGTAGTCTTAGAGGTCTTGTCGACTTAATCAACCTTCTCCAACATTTATTTTTTCCCCCTTTCGAATAACCCCTCAACTGCTTAATCACCTCCGATGACGTAACAAATACTTTTCCTGCAGCTAAAAGTAAAATCAAAGATACTGAGCACGATAGGAGAACAATAGCTGGAAATAGTGCAAATACTGGCCATTCTATTTCCGAACGAAGCCTGATACATGCAAAGGATCCCAGCATTTGCAAGACTGGAGGTGCGACTATACAAACTGGAAACAATAGGGGCCGAAGACAATCATTTACCTGTGCAACAGCAACTTCCAGAATCCTATATTTTGCAAAACTATTGGCATTATTTTCTAAATTACATTTTAAATTTGCCGTATACTTTGTAATACTATATATTCCTGCAATTACAACAAACACGGTGCAAAATGCCCCAGAGATAAAGGCTTGACTGCATATGACATATTCAATCATCAGTAATATCAGCAGGAATGGAAATACGGAACCGTTTTCAGGACAACCATTGGACATTGGGCATGTAAGAAGCATGGAGCCCAGGAATGGAGGTTGACATGGACGATTATACAGCACCAACATGATGCCGGCGGGAAATGTGACACCGGCGATGAAGCCAATTGGCTGGAAGGCTGTAACAATGACATCTATGGCGCTAACGTGCAACTTTGACCCTAACAAGAAATAAACCACTAAATTAACGCATTATTATGACACACTTAATGGAAAACTTACCGAAAAGAAGAGGAAGTTTATTCTCAAGCCGAGATAAAGCATTTATCATTTGACTCAGCCCAGCGTTTCCAAATCGAAGAAGCAGAAGCAGAACATATATACTAAGGAATAAAAGAGATTCAATTTTCTGTGGGGTGGAATACTTTGCTCCGGCAATTGAACCAGCTTGTAGGATAACATAGAGGATGTGAAGTAATTTACTCAACGTAATTTTTCTAAGGGTGACATTTCTCGTTATCGAAATGACTTTCTTTTGTACAGGATCCCAAGTGTATTCAAGACACGCAAAGAATGCGCATAAGGAAAGGTTCATGCGTAGGTATTTCTCAGATGCACATAGCATCATTTTGTAATATTCCGTTGTTTTAACGTTATGTTGTATTGAATTGAACAGTTTGAAATGTGGGAAACTTGACTTAATGATGGAGATGTTTCAGTGATTAACTAAATTTGCCAAATATTCAAGTATTTGAATGATTTCCCATATCTAAACCAATAAATGATATTGTTCTTGAATATGTTATATTTTAAAATTGTACCATCCTATCTAATCTGTTAATTAAAAGAGTAACAAGCAGAGGCCCTGGTACAGATGCCTGCTTTTAGAAAGCTCATTTCACAATCGAATCATGGGAAGCTTTCTACTTGAATAACTAACCAAATTAAAATTGCTCTCTGAAGTTGTCACAACTCTGACTCAACTCAAAATGATCAGAAGCGTGTACTCTCAAGTCGCACATTGACTAAACTATTGAACTCAACTCCGATATGTTGTTTACAGCAATTTTCCACAAGTTTAAGTGTTTAAAGCCTTGAGTTTAAGAAAACGAATTAAACCATCTATTTCACCATCTTTTATAATTATAATCCATTTCAGAACTTGAAGGATTTAGTGGTAACCAGTGAAAGAGCGTTAAGAAAACAATTAATACTAGTCCTAGGACGATTGTATCGGAGTGGAGCGGTGAATTATGATTGTATTTCTACAACGTAATTATATATTATTAACTAACCTATTTTATCCCATCATCTGACATCCAACCTACATTACATACATTGCCTGTAATTGCATTGCCATTCTAATTCAGTTTAAAGCCTGAAATGTATTGAAACTCTGAATACTAAAAACCTTGTAAATGAACGAGATGATGAAACATTCGTAGAAATAAACCGTTGCATACGGTGAAAAAAGGCCCGCACGTAGCTTTAATTATTTCAAGATTTCAACCCTAAATGTTCTAAACTTTACATCAGTTTTTCAAACATTTCAGGATTAACTTTTGTCAAGATTTCCACTTTAAATGCTCCAATCGACTCAGATTTAAATATTTTAAGTATTTATCACAACAGGTTCGCGATTGTGAAACTATTTGCATTTTTGGTTCCGCTGCCACGTCGTTGTCTCTCCGAATTCAGGTGTGGAGACGCCCTCTGTGCTTCACAATTTTAACCGCTAATTTAACAATAATTTTTTGATCTTTTTCGACCTGGGCCCTAAATCCGGGAGCTTTACCCAAGAAGTACTGGCAAATGGCTATTTAACGATTCCCTACTTGTGGGTGCCGCTATTTAAAAATATGGCACCCTGTGGCCTTTGACCCTGAACTGAAGGGTATGACCAATAGGGCCCATTAACATACTTGGCTTGAGATATGACCTTAGAGTCGATTGACGAAAAACAAATTTAGCATATTTAAACCGTTCGAAAGTTAGAGACCCAACGGACGGATGGATGGACAGACAGAGCATTCCCATACAGCTACAAATACTTATTAACACGAAGTTATATTTCATTAACCACTTATTTTATCCCATCATCTGGCATCCAACTTGATTGCTCAAATGATAGAATCTTGATGTTGGAAATTGGGAAATATCGAAGGCGAAAAACCATGTAAATAAATTATCTACATAGGATAATGAAACGACTTGTATAATTGATTTTAATTATCCAATCGTTTTCCTTAATAGTGATACTCTTTGAAAGTAATGGCTGCCTCAACACTCAACACATCTGAATTATTCATTTGATCTACGACGCAGTAAAATTTGAACATGAATCCAAAATTTCGAAATATTTCGTCATATTTTTTAAGTGATAAGCTAATAATTCATATGAACCTATATAGGAAACCGTAAAATTCTCCAGTCAAGGTTAAGACCAACGCATACCCTAGAATTTTAGAGTGATACACTTGAATTGACATTTTTTACTGCAATTACTAAATGCATGTCACTCAAGTGTCACTATAAATGCGTTCTTGCATGCAGTGATCGCCATGTCGGATATCTGAGATGCAGTAAATTAGGGTCAGAGTGTGAGAGGGTAGTTTCCTCCAAAAGGTTTTCTACTTTCAATTCATCCCTAGTTAACAGTTGCAGTTTGGCATGATGTTATTTTAACATTGGCACAAATTAGTCTTTTAAAAACGCGTAGAGGTCTGTAAACGACAATACTTATTATTAGCTCGCCCATTGCGATGTAGAAATGGAGCAGCTATTGAACTCCCCCTGTCTGTCTGTCCGTCTGTCCCTTTGATACATTTGCATTGCTATGCATATAT
>JAQIWQ010000886.1:0-13149 GCA_034695825.1 Folsomia inoculata
GTTAATATTTGGCTTAAACTTACCCAATCCCAATCAAACCCATCCCAAACTTTGGGTTGGCAAACCTTTCCTTCCTTGACTGCATCCTCGTCTACCATTTCAATGGATCAAGAGTTCAGTTCAGTTTGCGAGTTGAGTGAAGAATGCCGTGGTGTGGTGTTGGGTTGGGACGAGACGACTGGAACTGTTTATAAAAAACTCGTTTAAATTAAACAGTATCGCTACAGACACGTGGAGATGGTGGCATGTAAATTTATCTTGTTGACATTGAACATTCCACACACTTGTGAAAGAAACAGTATGTGTAGTTGTCAGTTGAATGGCAATTGAATTATGGCGAGACAAATCACCCAACCAAACAACAAGGGTTCGGATATTGCCGTGTGGCTTTATTCGACTGGGTTGTATAGTGGTTGGTTTTCTTGAATTTAGTAGGGGTTTTAAGTTTGTTTTCGGGGTTTTCCCTTCAAATATGTAGGAGCAACAAGTTATTAGAGATTTCTAAATGTAACCTTGGTCTGGATATTTTGGCATTCATCCAGTCATATTTCTCGCTAATGTAAAATAACCTGTTTCTTTTAGCACGCTTTCTGGGACCGGTTCAGTGAGAGATTTTGCATAAAGTTGGAAACTTGTGTATTCATTGCAAAGTTAAAACGCCAATTTTATGGTATTTTTTAGTAATGTGCCTGCGAGTGGCGTAAAGATGAATAGGCATGGTATGAAGTAATCATTTAATGAGAAAAATTATCAACCGAAGGCAAAACCGTAGAACACTGGAATAAATTTGATTGATTATGCTTTACAACTTTATTCATAGTGATTGATAACCAAAGACTGATAAGAATGCTAAAATGCTTGGAAAATAAGTACATGAACACATCCTTGTTAGTCGGAATGAGATTGAATCAAACTGTTTGCTTGTCACTGGATTCAGCTCAAGTATAGCTTTATGTGACAACAAATACTTGTGAAAGGGTAATATATCATATATCTAAATATGTAGATAAGGGGGGACATTGGACGTTGGACCACCCTGAATGAGTTCAAGATGCTGCTCTTGTCTGAAAAGCTAAGGCTTTTTTTGAATTTTAAAGGAATTTCGACACTAGGTTGCTTTACTGACTCATGGATTGCATGCATTTGCCATGGTGGTGTATAACAATCGAGTGGCTTTGGTGATAACTTTAATAATGGGGTGAGTCATATAATAGTCAAGTTTGGACATTCCCCCAGATACCCAGGATTAAGTTGGTGGTGCTTGGGTTTTTCCATTAGTGTGCGATCATGCATTCAAACTGCTATGATTAACTAAACGATTTGGACAAAACGTTTTTTGAAGAGCTTATCATTGGTGCGAAACAGTACAAAAATGTATTATCTTGCCTAATTTAATCTCTTACTTGGCAGCTAAACTGCTCTAAATCAATCTAAATCATCAGTGCAAAATTCTATTCACTTCAAATCGTCAGTGTTATATCATGCACGTCATTTCCTTTATTAAACAATAGACTGATAACCCGTATCGCTAAAAATTATCTAAAAAGGATGACTCGGATAAAGTTTTCGTCAGACGTTAACTTGAAACCGACCCGTGCAGGGCACAGATAAAATAGGGAGAAATGTATTCCAAAACAATTTCAAAATTCACATCTTTCGTACTGATTTTGGGACTCTTGGACCATTCGTTTGGCCAGTTACTCACAGCCGAATATTTGCCTATTAAACTCCCTACGGCCCAGTGGGGAACGGTGGCCCACTACAATGGGGAAGACAGCATTTACCTATTTGGAGGTGATATGGAGCCTTACAACGTCATGGTTTATTCTATATCAGACGGGACACTTGAAATGGTCGGGAGCTTGCCAGGTTTGGCTACCGCTGGAAGTACCCAGTCTGATGACTATGGAAATATCCTCTACTTTTGTGGTAGTAACGGTAACGGTGAATATCCACTAGTTTACAAGTTTGACATTGCGACCAATAGAGGTAGCGTGGTGGCCGTGTTTCCAAACTCGGTTGCATATGCAACGAGCATCAAATATAACGGCACTGTCTACGTGTTTGGGGGTAACGAGCAAGTACCAAGCGGCGAAGTTTTGGCCTTTGACATGGTAAGACTTAACCACTCCAGGGCGGCTACAATTCCGTTCCAAACTCTCCCCACTACATCCGTGCGCGTGGAGAACAAGGCGTATGTGTTCGGACATATGACAGGACTTAGAACGGCATTGGAACTGGATTTAGAAACACTACAAATGATGCCTGTGGGTCCTTCCACCCTTCCTTTATTTACTCAACAATGGCTAACTTCCTTGTGGGATGGTAGATTTGCATACATTCTTGGTGGATACCGATCTACAGATGGAGCTCCAACGGGTGGCATTATTCAATTTGATCCAGCGACGTTTAACAACGTGTTTCTCCCTGTGAGGAATTTTCCTGTGGAGGGTCTCAGCTTTTTCTCCTACGCTCCATCGTCTGTATTTGTCCCAAGTTTAAATAGGATCTACGGCTTTGGGGGACATTCGTATCAATACAACGCTACCTCTGGGGGTTACAATACTAAGTCTCATGATGATATTTTCTTTATTGATTTGGCCCCACTTTCCCCTCCTACAACTACTGAAACCCCAGTAAGCACAACGCTCAACCCGGATTTCTTTAGTTGTACAAATCGAACAAATGGTAAGACATAACTAATAAACCATACGTAAATGGAGTAAAAAAGGATCGAAGGTCCCTTATGGCAGGACCCTTAAGGGTCCCACCGATTGGGTCCATTTTCAATACCAAAGTGTCCTATGACCTAAAGTATCTACCCCCAAAATTTCAAGGTCGTACGTCCACCCCTTCAAAAGTTATCGCAATAACAGCCTGACTGACAGACAGACGGACGGACAGACAGAGCATTCACATAAAGGACCTTTGATCCTTAATAATTCATAACTGTATAATATGGATTAATTTTGAACATTGTTAGGTTTGTATCCCCATCCAACGGACTGCTCTCAATTCATTGGATGCCAAAACGGAGAGCAGCTCTTCTTCAGCTGTCCACCGCCTTTTCTATTCGACCCTGTGCTGACGATATGCAACTACCCAGAAGATGTAGAGTGTGGCACTTCTTGTGTGGATAAAGATGACGGACACTACCCACATCCGCATGACTGCGCCCTGTACGTCATTTGCCGTTCTGGGGTCGCGGCGGTGTTAAAGTGTCCCCATCCATTATTGTTCCACCCTGAAAGACTTGCCTGTGCTTTCCCAGATGAGGTCGAATGTCCGGTCTTTGATTTTTAAAAGACATACTTATTTGTTTGTTCCATATTCACTACATAAGAATTGCGATTACTAGGATTGCGATAACTGCAAAATGATTTTCAGCCGAAAGAATAAATGAAATAAATGACATCATTGATAGATTAGGAACGTCGAAGGATGTGTTAGTTACATATTTACAACATTGCATTGGTCATAGATCAACGACTGGAAGGTAGGGTAAATGTAGAAATACTCGATCCCCCCTTAAATTTCCACTATTTTTATCATGCATGTTAAAAAAAGAACTATCTTCTTTATGGAAAGTCAGGGCTGCTCGTATGGTCCTTGCTGATGTGCAGTAAGTGGTAAGACATGGCCATGAAGATGTAGCCGTAGAGTAAATGATTTACTATAAATCAAACGAAAGCTTATAGCAAGAAAATTCTATTCACTTCATGTCATCATTATCATGCCATGCATGTCGTTCCTTTTAACAAACAATAAATTGATAACCCGTATCTGACATAACTGAAAAGTATGACTTGCGGATTCTAATTTTTGTCAGAGATAAACTTGAAATCGAAACAAACGGTGGCATAGAATAAAAAACGGCAAAATGTATTTCAAAACAGTTTCTGCGATCACAATCCTTCTATTGTTCTTGGGATACTTAAACCATTCGTTAGGCCAGTTACTCACTGCCGAATATTTGTCTGTCAAACTCTCAACTGCCCAGGCCCTAAGGGTGCCCTACTACGATGGGGTGGACAGGATATATCTCTTTGGAGGTAGTGCCAACCTTTTTTATGACATCATGGTTTATTCTATATCAGGCGGGACACTTAAAATGGTCGGGAAGTCGCCAGGTCGAGCTGCTGGTGGAAGGGATGGATTTGGTGGCAATTATCCATAGGGGAGAACATCCGGGTAATTTTATTAAATTTTCCTCGAAAATTCACGTACTAACCAGGATTTTGCAAACATTGCGAACTGCCATCAAGTTTTAACTTGTCTTTTGGCTTTGGTAAAAAGCTTTAAACTCGAACGTTTTTCTAATTTCAAATTTCTCTAAATTCCCAGCCCTCAAACACCTAATTTCAACGCCATCTCTCGCTTGATAAAGATTGCAAAAACTGCTCAAGATTTCCAAGAACTACACAAACAGGCTAAACCAGGAGATCACATACACCTTGGTGGTAACGTGGATCGAATTACAATCACCGGTGTGAGAGAGGATTATATCAACCTTTATAAAATCTCTGCATCTCTCCGGGAACGATTCAAAATTAAGAAAACTGTACGTTAGAAGAGACATTAAAATCAAAGGAGATCGATACACCCTGCAAGAAATATGGGCAAGAGGAGGTCTCTGCACTATAGAGAAGAGGGTAGTGGTAACACCGTCCATGACTCAATTATTTTTAGAGGACGACGACACCCACCCCCAAGGGGAATAAGAATAATCGGAGCAGGCAGTGGGAGTACCATATCCAGTTGTGACATAAATACGGGGTTATTTATTGAAGCAGGAAATAACGGTAATGTCATTCAAGATGTTGGAATTTATTTGACAAACCTTGCAATCATGCTGGACAGTAATGACAACGTTGTCAAAAATGTTACATACAGTTACAATCGTGTATATAATGGTGATGGTTCCGGTGAGAAGGTAGGGTTTCAAATTGGAGGATGTGGTGGACAATTTGGAATGCTCTGAATACACTGAAAATCCAAGGGGAGAGTATTTTGCGTGTAAAATTCAACCGAGAAATGATATCATACCGACGAATAACAGGGTCAAGAATATGAGAGGAGGTCCATCAATTGTTTTGGGTGGGGTAGGGAATACTTTAATTAATGTTGATGCTGGACAAGAAGTTTTTATCGAGGAAGAGAAACACACATTGCAAAATGTAAAGGCTATTAGTGCTAGATATGAATGGGGTGAAATTGGTGGAGCTTCAGTTGGAGCTTCGGTAGCTTTTAAGCTTACATTGGTGGAGTGCAATTTTACCTTGCAAGTTTCATAAGAGAATATTATCAGAGATACAAATGAAAATATATATATCACATGATGACAAAATTTGATAAACAATGAATACAATGGATTGGCCAGGTGATTCTTGTTGTTGACCTAGCTTTGACGTGAAAAGAATGGCTAAACGAAGGAAGAGTAATATGCAACGTGAAAGGTGTTCAAGTAGTGCTGGCACCTTTTCCATGTCATTATGATGGCATTATTGTACTACCTCATTTGTCCAGTAGTGTGGTCTGCATATGGTGTTGGAGAAAAAAATGTCAATTAAAGACACAAGACCCAATTTTAGCATGCTTGATGCTGTTACTTCCTTGCCATTTTAGTTAGCACGTATGTAGAATGTACTTGACTTTGTACAAAATACTCCCACCCTTCCTTACAACTGTTTCAGTACAACTGGCACACTATTCACTTTTTTACATTTTCGTACTCTGATATGATGAGATAGGATTACTTACTCTGTTGTACTATGTAAATGGACCGATGGTTCGCTGATGAAGGTAGATGAATGTAGTAAATAGGTGTGAGTGAATGAGATAAAATTCTCACGGGGCTTTGGTTTCCAGTTATATGTGCTGTACTATATAGGATACTACGTGCAAAGGATTTATCCATCCATGTAAAATCACTTGCTTTGTAGTTTTATATGATAAACATGATTAAATGAAATGGTCAAGTTTTAAATTGTGTTACAACACAATACCCAATAACATGTCATGTATGTATGTATGTATGTATATTACTGCATCTCCTTTTCGGGATATATTTGTTCGATGGCAAAACCCTGCATGACTGCTTCTGCAATTTGGGTACAATAATAGTGTAAGTGTTTGACTTGTGGGAACAAAACGCTGACAAATAGCTCATTTTTCACTCTTCCAATTAAGCAATAATCGACAAAGGTGCTCACTTTTCGCGTGATATTAAATCATAACATGCCCTTTAGGCTGAGAGTCTTGTGGGAATATAGGATACGTTACACATAAAAGTAAGTGTGTAGATGAATGGTGGAGGGAGTTTTCACGACAAGGGTGACAGTATAAGAAGCTTGGGTGAAAACTAAGTCCATTGTTTTTCATCGTGTTCAAAGTGATAAGCGGAACAAGTTGAAAGTATGATTTTATAAAGTCACAGGACCAAGAAAGGTAGGAACATGACGGAGAAATGGTTCTACTTGCTTTGACAAGGAATCCCGAACAAAACCAGGCTACCTCCCAAGGCTAGCAGTAAATAATACGTACACTAAAACTCGGCAGTAACTTTAACTCAAAAATCATATCCAAATTTTTGCATATTATTATTATTATTCAATTATTTTGAGTAATAATAATATGCAATTCTTTTCATGAATTATAAATATGATTGTTGAGGTAACGCAATATTGTTTCGACCAAACATCCAGTTGTCATTTTGTGATTCTACTACGATTATAGCTATACATGTCATCATGATGATGGTTACAACCTGGGTTCGGGAAGAAAGGGTTTCTGAACATGACAAGGACCTAATTTGATTAGACATAGTACATGGTAAGAGAGAGTACAGAGGAAGGAATGTGATCAAGATTGTGCGAACGGGTAAACAGTCACTCAAATAGATGCGAATTTCAGAATTGCCAATTCTTCAGAAGGACAAAGAATTCGTACCAGATTACAAGAAAAAGTGAAACATGATGAAATGTGGAAATTCATGAGTTTCATAACGGCTTACTGACAGAGAAGCAAAAAACTTTTACTTTGTCCACCAGCCAAATGGTAGGAAACAAGCTTGGAATAAAAAAGTGAGTGGAATAATGAGCCGGCATTAACGACTCATCGTTAAATTACCTGAGTGAGGCACAAGGAAACCAACCTTGTTTTTAATAATAGTCCAATTTTCAAGTTACAGTACAATCTGTCAAAGCCGTTTGCAATTTTACCAGATGACTAAATCCTTTATTAAAGTCACAATAGTTTCTGGGACATTGACTTTTTGAAAGAAATGTGTATTAAATATGATGGGCCTTCATCCTCGGGCGTATACAGGAGCGTCAGCTTCACATCCTCTTTTTCCAGCAGCCGTCTTGTAGCAGAGGTAACCCTTAGGACACGATGGCACACATCTAAATCCTGAAAACGACTCCTGAGCAGCAAGATTTAATGGTTCAGCGGACATTGTTTCCATATACATACAGATGAAGGCCAGCATTATTGCAGCGACAATTGTGTGTCTAGTTGTCCAGAACATCTAAATTAATTCCTTGGTAATTAATCCATTGTACCGACGAGTTAAACTTGATTTAAAGAATTAATAATTTGTTCATTATTATAAACTCACCTTTTGATTATTTATGGAAGTGGAATGGATATTGGTAACTTTTAAGAACTCAATGGAACAGTTTATATTATAGTATTAGTAGATTTCGGATGCTGCTTCGTTTTATATATTCGGAAAAAATCTACCTAATTATCAAATTCTTAATTTAATTAGTGGAAACTTTATTTCCTTGATTTTTAAAGTACAAAGTTACATATACCTCTACTAATTCTCAGCCCATGTTTCACACCTTTAGGTACTCTAAATGATATGCTAAATCACGTTAAAATTGGCAAGCTATAATTAGCACTACGCAACGATTGGGAGGTTTTAATTTACACACAACATGTGTGCCATAACTCCAGCTCCAGCTAATAAATGGCAAAAAAATACGCTTAGCGAAAATTTTAATATATTTGCTTTTATGCTATGTTTCTTTGAGAATTTGAGACAAATCACATCTTACAATCATCCAGTATACTTTGCAGAGCATATTTTCTATTCTGTAAGTCAAGGTTTTATGTTAATTATTTCTTAAGAGACTTGCTAATATTTGACTGGCAACTTTTGCTTAATACGTCGAAGGGAAACTTGATTTGATTACAGAAAATTATGCCAGCAGCAAAACAGAAATTATAAGTAAAATTATGTCAGACATATTCGACGCTCGGTTAGAGGATATCAAAGCAGCCATTTTGTCAGTGAATGGCACAACGCAGGGTTTCATGGACATCGAAATGGGTTCTTTACAAGAAAACAGTACTGCAGATCCGACGTAACGAATTGACTCCTTGCTTAAGTTGACTGTCTTTCGAAAGAGTTTGATGTAGTGGTGGTGGGTGTGGAATGTACCGACGTAGTAGATCCTTTCAGATAGCTTGGGAAAATATGTTTTATGGAATGCATTGTCTTTGATATTCGAAAGAAGTGACTAATGAATGCTGTTGCGAAAACTGACGTGGACATTGACATCAAAGAAGGACATGTCCTGTCCGGTGGAGGGGGGGTCAGATATGGTTGTGGTCATCCGGTGATTATGAGACTAAACTATCCCATCCCCGCAATTATACCAAAGGTCATTTAATTAAATGTAAATTTTATTTTATCGTGATTGATTTTCCTATGCTTCTTACATTCAGCACCCAAACCCACAACTATACTTACACCCACCTCTTAGTCATTATCAATTTCAATTTGAGATAATCCAAGTGGTTACCACCACTGCCACGCCAAATGAATTAAGAATGAAGCTAACCCGATTGTAATCCGAGAATGAATGCATCCTTCTACTTGATCCAATCATATAGTCTGTCTTAACATTCATGGTCCCAACTCATCATGCTTCAAGTTACTTAACAAGTAGTAGAAACTAAGCAAATCCTGACAAATATGCACTTTATTCATAACATTTCCTCAACTTGAGTTACACAAGACACTATGTAGTTCTTTTTGGTTAAATTCACTAAAAAAATGACTCACTGCTAATTTGTTACAATTGGCTGAATAATTTCGAGATGGTTTTAGCAGAGAAGATGTGGTGTGATGGTTTACATTACATGCAGGCTGAAGAGAACTCCAGGTTGACATCAGGTTGTGGTTGTCGTCCTCCCTTGTGGTAAGTGTGGGTGCAGGACATGAATCAAAATCTTCGTTTTCGTGGTGAGTGACCATACAAGAAGCAAATGATGATGATGATGGTAGACAGTGGAGATAATGAGGCAGAAATACAGCATATAGATACGGAAGAAGCGTCCCTAAAGAAGAAGGCAAACATTTTTATTCATTGTCTTCATTACGAGTAAGGTAGTGGTAGTAGTTGGCTTTGCTTACAGGGGTATCAAATCGATAGTTCTCACGAATGACTGGCATCGGAGATCCGAAACAGATTCGACATCGTTTTAGTTTCATTTGTTTGTCGTGGATGCATTACATGATCTAAAGTGTTGTAAAACAAATGTTTAAAAAACACCTCAATTTTGATGATTGATGACGTAAATGTAAGATTTACCCACGGTGAGAACGTGCACCAGGAAACCAAAGATGATCCAAATGAAGGTGGTAATGAAAACAGCTTCCTCCTTCAGATTCTTCATTTCAAACGTGTCGATGGAAAAGTCAGTGTAAGCAGATGGGCAGCCATGTGGACTATTGATTGAAGTCATCACGAGGGCCACTACATGCAGGTGACAAAACATAACACAAGGTTATAGAACAAACTTAATAATGAAAAATGAGGGTAAGCTACCGCATATTCCATAAAATACAAATCCAAGTAGGAAATGAATGACGATACAGACGCCTCGAAGTGGTCGACTCATACGGCGTCATCCTCTAAGGAAAATGAGAAAACAACCGATTCCAACAGCGATCCAACCCATTTTTCGATGTACAATGGCAGTCCTGTCCAAGCTTAGTTTATATAATACTTTATCCTTCAATTACGTCTAGAGTAGGTCATGGGTTGGAAATCAGTTTGAAATCAAATTGTTACTCTTTGACACTAAAGCAATAAACAAACAAACAAACAAGTCCTAGCAATGATCGGCATTCAACAATTCGCCAGAGTCCAACTAAGAATAACAATGGGGTGGCGATAGCAGCCCTTATGTGAACCTAGGTAGAGGAATGTAACAGTGAGAAAGACAATGATGGCTTTTATAGAATAAAGTTGTAGAGGGTTGAGCTTACCATGTACCAAATGTGGTGAAGGAAGAAGCGATTGTTCATAAAGGTTTCCTTGAAGTAGCGCGATTGTGATTAGAGTGACCCACATTACAAGAATGGCCATAACGACTCCATGGAATAGGCGTGCGCCCTATGAAACAATCAATTATGGATCAAAACAAGCCAAATTATTAGTCCTATTAGTTCGTTGGTAGACAGGACTGACCCAGATGTAGAGCGTGTATGGTGATTCCGAAACGACCCTTCATCGTTTGTAGGCACCCGTGGTCTTGAACTTTTGCATTGCTTTCGAATCTTTCTTCATTTTCATGGCAGCCTCTGGACTTCCGGACGGCAGTGGAGTGTATGGTCTTGGTGGAATTGTTGGACATTCCCTCAACGATGATGCTTCAAGGGTTGCCCTAAGTTCTTGTTGATACTTGCAGAGCAGATCTCTAGCATCTGTCTGCTCTTTAGCTCTTTGTTGTTGACGAATCGCTTGTGGAATGATTTCCTTTGTCGGGGTTCAATAATTTTTCGACATTTTTTACAATGGCTACAAGTGCTTGGTCTAGAAAAGGAAGAATTGAGGATGATATCGTTACTGCTCATGCTGCCATCATAAATGAAATCATCGCTCACTCACTTCTAGTTGCATGATTTTTGTATTCTTTAAACAACTCGTCACATGGAGGAAGAATTTGTCTTCGGGAACTAATGCCATCAGTGTAATAAAGACTCGTTGGGCATCGACCAGTGATTGAAAGAAATTTTGCTTCAATTGTAGTTGGACCCCTCGTTGCTGTTTGACTACCAACTAGTTGTTGTACAGTTTGTCTGACTATTTCACGTAGTTCGTAGTAGGCTGGATTTGACGAGGATTGCATTGAATTCAGTCCGATGGAGGTAATGTCTGAAATATTTATTTAGTAGTTAGTGTGTGAGAGAGGTGGATGGATCTAAGCTAGAGTAGTTGATTCTACCATAGTAAGGATGTGGCCAAATCTCCGTTGCCTTTAAGTCCCCAGGAGTAATATATCCAACACTACACTTGCCCTCAAAAATGCCAGTTTTGTCTGTGACGGCATTGAAAGGAGAAAACTTTAATTCTTCCAGATAAGTCTCCCGGACCCGTTAGACAGCAACATTTGTTTGCGCATTAACGCCAGTTTTTGTGTAATTTAAGGATAATTGCAAGCGATCCGCCCATTTTGTCCACACCACATGTCAGAAATATTGTTACCTACATTTTGCATCAATCTCTCGGCGTATGTCCAAGTTCTTCTGGCACCAAAAGCCGCTCTGTCGTCCTCAGAGTCCTTGCTGGGTGGGTTAAGAGGAAGAGGAATATGGTAATTCATCTTTAACTTTATCGTCATCCTCTCCTAGAGCGTTGTCCTTGTACATGACAGTTCCATTCGCCCTAGGTATTTAGAAATGAACAATAATGATATAAGGGAATACAATAAGTTGAATGCAACTTATACACAAGTCGATATCATAATATCGATTACAAAATGAATTGTGCAGACGAAAGTTGAGATGAATTTCCTTGACTTGTTTTGTATCTGGGTTGCCATATTTTGCATATTGAGTTCGAGTGTAGTAAAAATTGTTTCTATACTGCGAAAAAGGTAATTTGTATTGCTTTTAAACTTATAACGAACAAGAACTGATTGACTTACGGTTGACTCTGAATATTAGGCAGATCCACATGCTGCCGAATGAATGGATAGTTCATGTTGTATTTGGGGTCTTTACATTTACAAGTCCTTGACAAATTCACCAATCCCACCTACCCAAGTCCTACGAGCTGCAATAATATTAAACATTATAAAAACCACTAAAGCTGCTTTTTATACCTGGGGGTTTTGCTGTAAATAGGAATACAACGACATTGTTAGAATTGAAGAAGAATATCAATTTTACAACCATTATTTACATTTTCTGAGGAGTGGATTTCAAAGAGGAATTGGAGAAACATCTCTATGTCGCCCCGGTGCCAATGTATGTGCATCCCCTGTTTAATTACGGAAAAAATGGTTACGTTATGATTGATATAAATGAAATTTTGCAAATCTTACCTTGCAGTGACCATTGGCTTTGTTATGTAAAAGTTGTACTTCAAGACCTTAATATTGGCTTCACTCTCAGGATACGTCCGGTGCACCATCATAGGAATCATGTCTGCATGCGGCCCCATTATTCGGCACATTCCTTAGTGTACTCTGTATGGCCACATTATGATCAATGTCGAGTGTTATCTTGAGATGATATCATCCTGAGACGGTGATAAACTAAACGTTAGCAAGTTTGATACTCAAAATAAAGAAAGAGTGAGAGTAACCTTTAAGAAACCGTCCTCTGCTGTTGATACCGGTGACATTGACTCTAAAAATGAATCTTATGCCATCGCTGCATGACTTGGCGTAAAGGGTTGTCCTGATTTTGGTCTCCATCTCCACCTTGCCCTCCAATACCAGGCGGTTGGGTTCATTCAACCAGAATTGTGAGTATGGTGTTCGATGTCCTCTGAGTCGTGCGGCAGGGGCATATCCTTCTCCAGTTCCCGCAACAACACCTGCAACCACAATTTTAATAAAATGACTAAAAAAGTCAAAGAATGCCTGTCAAGGGTTTATGTCCTTACCAGCAGATATCATGGAGAACTGGGGTACATTTGAGCAAAAGTATCTCGGGTTCAGATTGGTGTAAAAGAATCCTGGATAGCCTGCCCGATAGTGGTCCCAATTCTCTAAACCCAATGGGTAATCTGTATCCCAAGTGCTGTAAATGAATGAGAAAAGGTTAAAGTCATTCATTCATGCCTAAGGATGCCATGTAGGTAGTGCTTACTCTGGCTGTTTTGCCATGCAGGTTACACCCAT
>JAQIWQ010000887.1:0-13147 GCA_034695825.1 Folsomia inoculata
AATGTGTATAACCTGTATTATGTATGGCGATGGAAATGACGCAAGATTAGAATTTACATGAGAATAAGAAAACTCTGAAACCAACTGTGCAGCAGTTCATTGCATGCAACTATCACACTCCACATTCACACTTGTTTGCATGGATGGATGTTAACGTCGACATGATGACTAAAATTCAATAGCTGACACTTTTATGAAAACCCGTGAAATGTAACGTTCACAAGATTCGGATTCGATGCATCGTACATGGAATCATGGCTTGGGCCTAGGCCTGGATATTCAATTTCTGGATTAAAAAATGGTCAACTTTTCATCAAATTCTGTCTGCTAAGAAATGAACCCATTGACCAACTTGAACTTGATTCACATACTAAACAACGACGCAAAAAGTCAACTTTGACACATGAAAGGTAAATTGCATGGATTTAAACAATTCTGATAAGCCAACTCAATCAAAGCCAGGTAAGAGATTTGTGCAATAATGAGTTTGTCGTTACGTCAATAATGCCATTCATGAATGTTATCTACAGATAAGGTGGACAACTAACTGTACTGACAGCCTGTTTGCATGCATGCATAACTAAAACAACTAAACTGTTGCATTAATATCAAGAATGCCAAGATCAAGGCTGTCCATCCATCCATTATATGGGGTGGGGATGATGGGGTTCGGTTCAATTCAAGATCAGGTGGGGTACAACTGGATAGAGAAAATCATTCCAAAGTCCAAATAAATAAATTATGTCAATGCCAAAGGTGAGTGAGTTTAACTACAAACAGCATCATTTACGCATGGTATTGCTCCATGTAGTAGCGTGGTTAGTGTGTTACATGCAGAAGGGTGTCAAAAACGCGAGTTATTGCAAAAAATGTGTTAAATATGTTAATTGATGGTTAATTGTCATCCCCATTCCAGTTTAATGCGGTTAATGGGTTATAATATAACTGGTATTGTCTGTCTGTCACCTCCATCCCACCCTTCATCCGCAGGATTACATAAGAGTTTACTAGAGACATAGTAATAATGACATAAAAAAGACAATCAATAAGTTCAATAACTATCAGCATTAACAATTATTGTTGGGGATTTGCTTTGGTTAGTAGTGTATGCAAGGAGTGATGTCATGTTAAATGTTAATATGTGGCTGGATTAGGTCATTAAAATGGAGAAAGGGTAATATAAGGAGATTATACAACAATAAAATTCCAGTCTTATCCAGTTTTAGTTTATCATCTCATTTCAATTATCATATCATAAATAATCCTCTCTACTATCCATAATATCTCTACTCATGTCATCAACACTCCTAGCTGGCTGTAGTTAACTAAAACTAAACTAGGTATAAATTATTTATCTCTAGTTTTATTACAAGATGCCTTAGTTTTAGTATAAATGTTTACTTACTCAATTCAACAAGTACATGAATGAATGAAACTAGTAGAAAAATGCTCACATTTCATTTCATGACCTAGAAATTGTTTTAACCGTCTCTCCTTACCTCAAATTCCTCCCATCTTTATTACTACTAATAAATGGGTTGTCAGACGAGATGAGGTCAGACGAGGTCAGGACAACACAACACATTGGAGAGGTGAGTGACATGTCCCCAATGGATGTACCCCCACCCCCACTCCACCCACCTGAAAACGTAGTAGATGCAGAGTATAGAGTTTTCGGAGCTTGCTGTTCTCTGACTTTTCAAGTTCTCTGTAAGTTCTCTGGTACTGGTTGATGTGGAGTGGTGGTAGTGGTGGTGGTTGGTGGTGGTGGTTTGGTTTTGGTTAGTGTTTTGATTCATTCATGGCTCAGCCTGGATCCAGTTCACTTCCACTACTCACTTTAACCTCTGCTGGTGTGGTCGTGTCGTAATAAGTTTAACAGCAGCAGAGAGCACAAGAATTAATAAATCTTGTAATATTTCTACTACTTTTTTATGACATTTCTGTGTCTTCTTTCACTTTTCATCCAACACACTACCACCACCTCCCACTACACAACTACTGAAATCAATAGAGAAACATTTTTATTACTTAGCAGCTGAACAGAGTACTGAGCTGAGTGAGTTTTAAATTATTCTTCAATTTTTAATAATATTTATTCAACTTCAACATCAATTAGTCATTAAATCCAATCAATTCTTGAACATTCAATCAAAGAAACTTGATTGTTTTCACCACCGGATCAGTCAAGCCCAGCCCTGAATCTTATCCGCTCGACCTCTTCTACTTTCACGTCGACATCAAGCCACACCACCCTGTCGGTAGTTCCTATTGTGGTCATCTAGTCATCCCTGTCGTCAATCAATCACCCACCGGCGAATTTTCGACAATAGAGATCGAATTGATTCGACATCCTTTGTCGTCGCCATTGCCGCCGTCATTAACGCCAGAGATGATCAACAATGTGATGGTCTAAACAGTAATTGCACTGTTTGTGTGTGTGTGTCGTCGTCGCATCGTGGCGTTGGCTATGCAGTGTCCGTGTCGCCGTCGTCAGGCGCAGGCCTAGTTTCTGACGTTCATCATCCATCAATGAGACGCGTTTTGTTGACGTTGGTTGACGTTGACCAAAATTCCCTTGACTTGTTCCTATCAACAAGGACAAGAACAACAGTTTTGCAACAGACGAGAACAACAACGGCTTCAAGATGAATGACGAAGAGTCAAAAGTAGAGAGTTTGGTGCGTGTAGGATATTACGAGATGGAAAAAACTATTGGCAAAGGAAATTTCGCTGTCGTCAAATTAGCAACACATATCATCACTAAATCAAAGGTGAGTAAAATACCCATTTTTATAGTTCTTTAAATATTTAGAGTTAATTAAGGCATCCAGTCATGCCAAATTCATTTTTATACCTTAATCGGTCGGTGGGTGGTGACTGGGTACGTTACAATACACAATACGTACAATATATTATATCTCTATTATCTCACATTCTTTGTGTTACATAACTTTAATCACTGGATTATTCCCTTCATTAAATGAACTTAAACTTGGTATTTTTATTTGCTCGCAATTTTTTTAGGTAAATACAATGTATGATGACACAGCTTGCAGTCGGATTCCGTCCATCAATCAATCATAATCAACATTTGGCATGTCAGTCTAATAAAATGATAAGACCACTCACTGACACGGACACTTACTATACTTTACTATAAGACCAGGCCAGGCCAAGGATACATTACATGACGATAACTGATGGATAAAGAGTTCTGTCTGACGCGTGTGTGTAAATTAACTAAATCAAGTAGCGCAATCAATGCCAAATTGCATTCTTTGAATTATTTTAGTCTACATTTCGCAAATAAATGTACTGGACCGTTCTTTTTTGGCATAGGTTAGTCATAAGTTTGTTAATTTTTAATTTCATTCTAGTTGTGATGACCAGACCACCATTTTTACTATTCCCTATGAATTGTTAAGCATCTTATCTTGATTGAGATTAATTAAGAGAAACAACGAATACAAATAAACAATGCTCTACTATCTTATCATGTGTGAGGGATGACATGACACGGTCTGGATGGGTATGTAAGTAAATACGATATGCAAGAGTAGATTGTTTTGCTACAACAATCCCTTATTGTTTCAGGCTTCAGTTAATTTAACAATTCTTTAAAAGAGGTTCTCGAGTATTACAATGCAACTACATTAATATAATATGATTAAATTCTAGACGGTAGAAAATGCCTAGTAAATAATAATTAACAAACTCATTCAACATGTATTCCTACTCCTCGTATATATATCAAATGATGAAAGGTTTGTAATGAGAGTACAAACTAAGTGTTTCGTCGTAAGTACGTAGTTTTTCTAGTCGAACCTGACCTAGGCTTGAATTTACTAGAATGTTACATTAACAAACAATTCCTGGACAAGCAAAACCATGAAGTTGTTACTTCTATGAGCTAAACCAAAAATACCCAATCAAAAATAACATACTGCCAGGATGAAATATACAGTCAGATCAGACAGAATACAGATACCTCCTCCTTGCATTCCTTCCCTAATTAAATTAAGCTCATCAATTTTTCCGAGTCCCCCCATCCATACCAAACGAGACAGTTTTATCCAGCCACTTACTAGTCTTCTTATCTTTCTTTCTGTACTCTTTCTTGCACACTCTTTTATTACTACTTTCTTTTCCGGGAATGAATCGACTGTGTCTGCCTCTCTAATGTGTCTCCCATTTTATCTGCTTATTGATAAAACGAAGCCATTAATTTGCTCCATGCATGAACCAACCGGATGGATGGTTTGGTGTCGACGTCGATACCAGACCTAGCTCACATTCATTCAGACTCTGAATTTCAGAGCCCAATATTAAAAGAAAGGAGAGAAAGAAAGAGATGAAAAATGCATGTCTTTTCTCCTGACTTGCTCAAGGGCTTCAAATTCCCCAACTTTCTCATCTTCCGACCTCCACCATACAGAAACACAGAATATATGAGGGCATCCAAACTCAAGTGGTCAACTCATTCATTCGTTCATTTCACTTGGATGAACTGGTCCTTCCTTCCTTCCTTCCTTCGTGTCATATGAAATCATCTTTCTTTTGGGGGGAAAGTAATTGCAGAGAAAGTAAAGTGGCCACGACAGTATAAGAAACATCGTATGTAGCTGGTTTGGTTGGTGTATTGGATTGGATGGACGTCCTATAGACTTTCCGTCTGTATTTCTTGCTTTGGTTTGGTTTGCTTTTGCTTCATGAATGTATCGGCAGTAGAGGATTCTCTCGCAGTGAAACGAGTCGAATTTTTACTCTTACTTTGTTTTGGAATGACGTCCGTGTGACGACACATGACGCAAATCCGAGTAACAACCACCTGCTTCCGAATTTCGATCCGAACTTCTGGATCATCCACCTATTCTTCTTGCTTAAGAGAACTAAATAACCTTACTGGAAGAAGAAGGGGTAACAATCTCAGAGTTTAAATTCCAGAGATAGACATCAGCCATCATAAATATGTACCAACCATACCATACCAAGCATGGATGAATGGATGATCCATTTCTGTACAGACAGAGACCGGCATTTGCTTTCTCTTTTTTATTCGCACTCACTTTGTACAGCTTTGCTTGCGTCAGTTTCCTCATCATGCGGCTTTTCCTACTCTCCTTTGGGACTAGTATTACTACTATACTACCAACTACTTTAACAACTCTCTTGGCTCATGTAATATACTATTGCAGACAGAGGTGAGAGAGAGGACCTTGACTTTACTTGACTCATCCATCGTAATACCTCTGTCATCAGACAATTAACTATGTACTTCGCCATGTCCTTTCCTCCGGTGTAGGTTGTTAACTATGTGATGAATCCGATAATTTAGAAAGCTCATGCTGTTTCGGAGGAAGGTTATAATTGCTTATGAAATGCTCATGATAAGGACTGACAAATTGATGATAATTAGTGTATTAATGTCGATGGCAAATATATGATTTCAGGTGGCTATAAAAATAGTGGACAAGACAAAACTAAGTGCAGATAATTTGAAAAAGATCTTCCGAGAAATTCACATAATGAGAAGACTCAATCATCCTCATATCATTCGGCTGTATCAGGTACTACTAAAACTAAAAAAACAACCAAAAGACACGTACCCAATTACTTTGGGTCTTTCTATCCCTGTTTTCATACATTTCATGAATGCCTTGTCTGGTTTTTCTTGTAGGTGATGGAGACGGAGAAAGTTATTTACCTCGTGACTGAGTATGCGAGTCGGGGAGAAATCTTTGGTAAGCTTAGCTAAGACTTTAAGATGGATGTCATGTCATGTCACGTCTGTTACATGACTTTAACTTATTGTCCTGTTCTTTTATTGTCCTGTTCTGTAACTTTTCCCTAGATTTTTTAGTGATGAATGGAAGAATGAATGAGGACGAGGCTAGACGTGTGTTCACCCAAATTCTCCAAGCCGTGCACTATTGCCACCGGATAGGAGTTGTTCATCGTGATCTCAAAGCGGAGAATTTGGTGAGAATCATCAGTCTTGTACCGTTAAAATAGTCTAAATCATTTATTCATTGATAGCTCCTGGATAGAAACAACAATATCAAATTAGCAGGTGGGTTGGCTTGGCTTGGGGCGCAAGACCGTATGAATGTCACAGTGTCACACTAATTCACTCCATTGTTTACCTTTGTTTACAGATTTTGGCTTTAGCAACGAATACCAAGATGGCAATTTGCTGTCAACGTGGTGCGGAAGTCCTCCATATGCCGCTCCAGAACTCTTTGAGGGAAAAAGTTATGACGGTCCGAAGACAGATATATGGGTAAATCCTCAGACAAGCAATTATTAAAAGTATTATTCTTTTCCAAATGTTTTTGTTGATTGATGGATTACAGAGTCTTGGAGTAGTTTTATACGTGTTAGTTTGTGGTGCTTTACCATTCGATGGCTCAACGCTTCATAGCCTTCGAAATCGAGGTAAGGTATCACCAGATTATTATAGAATAGCTTAAGGATTCCTAACCTTAGTTTATCATGTTCAGTGATTGCTGGGAAATTCCGCATTCCATTTTTCATGTCCACCACTTGCGAAAGTTTGATACGACACATGCTAGTGGTGAGTATATACCACTCAATTGTAGTTAGTTGGTTCCTTTTCTCTTCAAGATGTAAATCTTAAACCGTTTAATTATTTTTTTAGGTGGATGCATCTAAAAGACTGAACATTCCACAGATTTTCGCTCACAAGTGGATGCATCAAGTTAGCGAATCAATCAATGATAAAACCATGAACGTCTATCAATATTGACTGATATTATGTTATAGGATGGAGTCACCCCCCTTCTGTATGAAGAGCCTTCCCTGAGGGCGTCAATAGACGAGTCAATAGTAGATCAAATGGCGTTACTTCCTGGATTATCAAAAGATACAATACTCCAGTCCATACGGGAGCCGAGATTTGACCACATCAGTGCAATATACAACTTATTGATTTTGAAAGGTTTGGAAATTTTTTAGCGGTGTCGCCTATTTATCGTAAATAATTAATCAGAAACAGATCTTCAACTAAGACTATACTGTCACAGTATTACTGTGGTGGCTTTTACTTGAGAGGATCTTAAAAACTGTGAGGCAAACTATTATTAGGATAGGAAGAAACTTAAACAAGGCGATTGAGATTTCCAGAGTGTGTGGTATCGTTGTAGATGTAGTTTCCACACATGAGAATATGGAAACTATCACTAGCAAACAAATTTCCTGCCTAAATTGTATAAGGATCTTCAAGGGTGTGGATGTTATTGGAATGCACATAGGGGTCATGTAGTATTTGGGGGGTATCAGGTTCATCTCCTCTCAACAATCAATTATTTTACAAAATCGGGAAACAAATTGTCGAAGGAACCTATTCCTTTGGCTTGGTTTGGTTGAAACTATAGCATTGGTGATTACTACAACGATTGTGGAAATTATCCTAGAAGGACTAGGACAATTATTTGCTCGAATCATGTATGATCTGGTGCAGCAGGGATTAAATGCCAATACCCTAATTTCATTCAGAGCCATTTTTTTATTTCAATTAACAACCAAGTTTTCTTTTCTCGATACAGAAACCGAGTGTCCATCTCCAACCTATTTTACTAACCCCGTCCAACGTAAAGCCTCCATTACAACAGGTGTTGTGGAAAGGGCAGCAGTCGACCCACAAATGCCAGAAATCCATCTCTTCCTTAATGACTCGCAGATTTTTGAAAAGGTTTGTGTAAAACTAACGTTTGCACGTATTACTGGACGGAAATCACTGTGTCTGTTTGTTAACTGTTGTCTAGTTTGACGAGATGCGGGCGGTAGGAGTTGACAATTCAACAAGACAAGAAACTCAAACTCACCAAGGACGGCGACATACTGTGGATCTACCACAAGTACATAATATTAAATTGAAAATATTTGTGTTCTTTTTACTGATTGCTTGTTCTTCCATTTAACAGGGCCTTCCCGGCGTCCCCCGAATGAACGAGGATCAACTTCCACTTGTTGAAAGTGTAAAAGATCAACATTTACTGAAACCACCACCTAGCATGGAGAACAGTGAGTCTTTCAACAATTCTTATTTTTTGGCCTATTTTTACAATACATCTTGTATTTTCTTTCAGCCTCTGGTTTTGGACGTCGAGCTTCCGATGGGGGTGCAAATCTCCAGCAAAAGGACAAACAACCCCCGACCGTGTGTGAAGGTGGATGGTAATAATCAGTAATCAATCAATTTCATCCATTATTCTGCGTGCTTATACGCATCAATCAATAACACAATGCATAAAAAAATTTTGCACATCTTTTCTCTGTGAGGATGACTCACAATCAAGCAGTTGTATTATAATGTAAGATGATAATATTATAATTGAGGTCCCATCCTTCATCGCGAGAACAATTGAGCACTGGAGTACTTCGGCGTGATGCCACATATGCAACAACGCCTGAAGAAGAGGTCTTATTTCGAGGCAGAAGTCGACGCACAGGTCTCATCACTGTTGTCGAAAGACCACCAGGTATGACTTATTACAGCTTTTCATAATAAATTATGCACCCCTTGCGGATGGATTCATTGTGACGTTTTTATCGCTTATGTTGTATAATAACTTTTGTTTGTTTGATTATTATTTGATTTTGTTGTATGATTTCTTGAACATTAAAAAGTGATTGACCCCGAGTCGCACAGACTATACATGGGTGGTCCCTCCTGCTCCTCCTACTCATATCCCATGAGTCCTCCCCCATACCCACCCTTAAATTCTGGAGCTTACACTGCCCAAAACCAGTATGGACAATTTGGAGTTGGAAATCTACCTTATCCTTCGCCTTCAAATTCTAGACGTCTATTTCACCACACACTTTCGAGAATACAACCAAATCCACGAAAATACAGATTATTCCCACAAGGTTTTTTTTTGTTTTTTTGTTTATTTTTATTTTCTTCTCTGGATTTGATCTTTGATTCTTTCTATTGAAATTGAGATATGATTGAATCAACTAAAACTAAATAGAAATTATTCCCCTATAATCAGGCCGTGAGACGTATAAAGAGTTGTGTCACATGAACTATGAGAGATATTCCCCTGTACGACGTGGGTCAGAAGGAACGTGTCCCTCGTCCCCGAGACTTGCAAAGATGCAGGTTTGTGAGATTCCCGTAAATAATTTTAAATACTTTTGAAAGGATTCACTAAGATTGATTACTTTATCTTTATTAATTTAGAGAGATGACCGACGCAACTCTTCTGCGACATCTTCATCTCCCTCATCACCCGTACGGTTATTTCAACCTCTTGATTCGCCTTTGATCCCTCATTCCGTGTCCCCTCTACCACCCGACATTTCCTCAGGTTTGCAAGGACTCCATTTATATGGCCAAGGTCCACCAAGTCCATTTGCACAACAACAGCAGTTGGCAATGATACGGGAGCACTCTGTTCTCAAACAAATTGACCCAACGGTAAAGATTATGAATGATTTAAAAATTCTGAGCAATATTTTAACAGGATTTTAAATTTTAGACTGGGTTTCCTTATCCCGAGATATCTATAACGGACGAGACGGGTTGTTTACCAGTGTACCTACTTCAAGACATTCAAGAGCAAGATTCCGATTCGTGTAGAAGACCTTCCATAACTTTGGGTATTGGTCGACCTCCGCCACACCCAGCAGCAAATAATGAACCAGAAATCCCACTTTCCACAGTTTGATCAACATTCACCATTTAAAGAAACAGATAACTTCTTCTTATGCTCAGTTTATCTTTCGCGTTAAAGTCATTATCGCCATCGTTGTCGTCGTCATTAAATAACTCAATCAACATCAACTTCATTTCCCTTTGCTATTGTTCCAAGTGTCCAATAAAACACCACTTGTTAATATTATGAGCGATTATCGCAATGAATTTTAGTAACTGGTGCACGTCAATTCATTTTCCCAACATGAAACCTTTAATAATCAAACATCATATGAAAACCCATGGCTAAATGCATATGAAAACCCCTGGCAAATTGTAAAACTACAATAACGCTTGAACACGAACACATAATTAACTTGAGTGACTTTCAGAGCCTCCAAAAGTCCGAGTCATCTTTTGTGCTTTTAGGTCCTGATACCGAAATTGAAACGCTTTTCTCTGAGTTATTCTCATCCGGGACAAGTTTGACAGGAAATTCGTGTCCATGATTGCCATTTTCTTGACTAAAGCTGATTCTCCGTCTACTAGAATGCTGAGAAGGGGGCGAGGTTCCAATTTCTGATCTTGTTTCTTGTTCTTCTTGTTCCTCTACTTCCGAGGAAGAGGACACCTTCTCAAATGACAATGCTCCACGACTAACTGCTGCTGTGAGTTTATTTTCGCTGCGCAGTCTTTGAACCGCTACTCGTACAGAGTTTTCTGGTGACGTTCCAGCAGACAATTTGGGTGGGCTGGTTGCTGGAGATTTCAGACCTTGGGATGATTCGGAAACTATTTTCTTTTTCTTGGTAACAATAATTCCTGTGGCCGTGGGACTGCTGCTGGTAATTGTGCTCGGTTTTGGAAAATTTAAAAGCAGGGGTCTGGACAAGAGTGGAATGTTGAGGTTGGGTATGGGTGTGGTTCGAACCTTGTCCTTATGAGTTGCAAGAAGTCGTGTTAAGATGGAGTTAGCGTTCGGAGTCTGGTTCATACTTGGAAGAGTATGTCTAGGGCTAGCGGAACGAGATCTCCGGGCCTTT
Source organism: Folsomia inoculata (assembly GCA_034695825.1). Classification (NCBI taxonomy): domain Eukaryota; kingdom Metazoa; phylum Arthropoda; class Collembola; order Entomobryomorpha; family Isotomidae; genus Folsomia; species Folsomia inoculata. Next base: position 10,708 of record JAQIWQ010000887.1, read on the forward strand.
GAAATTTCCAACAGTTTTTTATCCAAGTTTCTGGCTTCCTCTTCAATGGCCAAACAACGTTTTTTTGACTCGCTGAGAAAGGTCACCAAGTCTGAAGAACAAGTCGATACTGCTGTTGGCTGTGACAAATTCTCCCGCAGTAAAAGTTGCTCTTTCAAAGATTTGATTTCCTCTCCTTGCTGCTCCAAATTGTACTGGAGAAAGGCTAATTTGTCCCTGTCCATTTCAGACACTGAATTTCTTGGTAGTGTTGGAACTTCTTGCTCTTCAAATTCCTTCCTTTCAAATCTCAGATCATCTCTTTGTGATGCTGGTTTGAAATATGTCAATGTCATCGGTCGTTGTGGTTGTGCAATGTCTTCAGAACCTTTCGTGTAAATGCGAGTGGGTACAGATTGAATTGATTCTTCATATTGGCGTTGTTTCCTGACCAATTCCCTTTCTTGACGTTCCTTCTCCTCCATCCAGGCCTTTTTTTCCGCCTCCAGTGACTCCCTAAGATGACCAGCCCGTTCTTTAAACTGAATCAGAAACTCCTTCTCCCTCGAATGCAACTCAAACTCTAACCTCACTTCCAATTCTTGTCGAATCTTTGCTTCTTCCTCCGATCGAAATCTATAACAATATCCATCCAATCGCATTAGTCAATTCGATAAGAACTTATTCTTATTAAGAAGGAATATCTACTAGCGGCTTACTTGTTGATGGCCGTCATCACCTGAAGATCCTTATCCTTTTCTAACTCCACTTGGATTGCATGTAACCGTTCTTCCATCCCCATTCTCCGTTCTTCAACCTCCTTATTTCTTGTTGTAGCCTGGTTTTGGTAGAGGTGGTCAATATCTTTGAATTGGGTGTGGCCTGGTTTGTCCTTGTGATGTTGGTAATTGTGGTTGTGATTGGTGGTATCGTTCTCTACCGTGTCATTATCATTAGCATTGGGCGACCATGGGCCAAGTTGGATTAAAGCCTCCAACAATGACAAATCCCCACATTCATCTCCAGCATAATTTTGAATTACTTGTCTGCTTCCTGTTGAATCCTTGGGTAGTCCCACAGCCTGCAACAACTCTTCTGCTTGATGGCAGCTCATCTTCCCAAAAGACGCGTTGTCTGAAAATAATTTTGTGCAATTAATTAATTATGAATTTCTGTGAAATTTTTGAAATGCCCAGCCCATGCATTCATACTTTGATCCTCATGAAGTCCCAGTTCCCCTGCAAAAACGGAGAGACTAAAAAGAAGCCTCCGGGAACGGAAAAAATCTTGGAGTAAGGATAGGACGTTGGGATCGACTCTTCCACTAGTAGTGGCATTGGATGGGGAAACAAGATGTGGCCATTTATTCCCAAGTAACGCCACCAGTTTGTGTCGTAGAAAACCTTGAAGTTCACGCATGACGCCATTACGCTCCAGACTACAATCAAAACCATGTTAATTGCTTTTCCACTTAATTTGCAATTCTCGATTTGAATACCAATCATGAAGTTCTTGAACATAGTGGGCGTTTTCGTTATCGTTAGCGTCTCTACTCTCTATATCATCATTCCCCAACAGTTCTTCTCTAACATACTGCCGAATGATTGTGTCAAGGGCTGTCATACTGCTTGACATGACCTCAGCTTACCACACTCTGTGCTGCGTCAACTTTTCTAGTACTCAGAATTAAATCCATTAATTGGAACAGTATATAGTGGCACTGTAGTGTACTGTGTATTGTACTGCAGTGGGCATGGACATTTCATGTACATTACTATTACTACAGGTGAACTGAACTCTTTGTTTACACTCTGCTACCTGGATACACCTTTTTTGGTGTGATGGGGATGCGAGTACGCCACTTCCGGAATCAAGGTGCGTTACGGTTCCGCGTCAATTGCACACCTGTAGCTCGATCTCCCCTAACACTCCATAGCATCATCATCATCATCACGAATTCATGAATCAAGTGCAATATTATTCAACTCTTTTAATTTTAATCTGTTCGTGAGCTATAGACGCACATTGTATTGTGCACGCAAGGAAAGATGCAACAGTGTCATTCCAATTCATGTAGGCAGGGTAGAACGGACCATGAAAATGTATGAGCAAAAAACAGTGTCCATTTACAGATTCGTTTGTTCCTTTCTAGTGATTTTATCACTGCCAACCAATAACCTTACAAGGTTTTACTCTAACTAATGACTTTTTGCCTTTGGGCCATTTTTATATTACTTGCACATAACACAACTCTTTCAAAACTAACGTACAGGGTGCGCCGAAAGAAACGAGTACACTTGTGATGTTTCTAAAACGGGTTTATGCCATAGTTAGAATTGTCTCACAAAAATCCTTTTGATATGTGATACGCTAGTATTTGACGGTATCTCCAAAGCTTAGTTTGATAAGTTTTATTCGCTGGAGGGAACTGGCCGTCTGATTTTATAAAACGGTAGCTTGA
>JAQIWQ010000888.1:0-13147 GCA_034695825.1 Folsomia inoculata
TATTTTCAAGGCATAAATTTTGTGCATACCTTGAAAATAAATATGATTGAGCACTTTTTAATGGAGTTTACTTATGAAAAGTGATATTTTAATGGTGCCGTCATATTGTTACTTAACTTACTATGAGCTCGCTGAAAGAGCTGACGGTGGGAGAGGGAGGGTCGAAAAGTTGAACAACCATTGATCGACCCGAAGATGAATGAACGTAAAGGATGAGTGTTGCATTGTGTGTGTGAAATGTAGTAAGTTGTAGTAAAGCCAAGGGAGAGAGTGAGTGGGTTGTAAAATCCTCGCTCTGTCGTAGTAAACCAACTCAAGCAACCTAAAACCTTACCAACAAACCTCCAAAATAAAGAGAGCTATGCTATGCCGACATACGAAGTTCGTATTAGAGCAGAGTGAAAGGGGAGAAGTTCGCAAACTTCAACAGCATCGCATACAAAAACACGGCCACGCCACGCCACGGTATGCCATCCATCCATCTAACAGAGCCGAGCCCCAGCAGCGTTAAAGTAATATTCGCGATTTGATCCCTCCTCCTCTTCCTCCTCCAGAAGTCTTCAACTAACAAACCGTCCAAATTTCCCTCATGGCTTTACTTGTACTGCTATCCATCCATTCAATGTATATATATCTGCCTACGCTTTACATTCTGTATGTTATGTTAGTGACTCGGGTGGATTTTGCCATTTTTAGTGTACCGACCCGAGGTTAAGTTGTCCTTCGAATTTTGAAGATGCACAGCACAACTATCTTGGCAATTGGCTCACGTGGTTGTAGTTGGGAGTAGTATAAGATAGTTTATTTGGATGGATGGACAGAATGTAGTTGAAGGACAAAAATTTGTGTTGTAGATATGTATTTCAAATATCTACAAAACAAATTTCATCCGTGTAAACTTTCTCCAGTATGGAACTTAAGTAGCTTCAAGCTTTCTCTTTGACTCCCTAAAATGTCACATGTATATTAACTTATTTGTATGGGTGGGTGGACCCAGTTCTCTGCTTCATTCTTTATACTGCCAAATTTTATGTAAAATGAAATGAGATCTTGACTCAAACGCTGTATGTTTTGTATCCTCATGTCAAATTATTCTCCTTCTTTGCTACGCGTGTTTGCTTGTTGGTGAATAATATGACAACGAGAGTAAGCTCAACAGTTTGCCGTTAGCGGATGGATACATGGCTGAAATATTTACGTTGTGTATTATATATGAAAAGAGTGTTAATGGTAAGGAAAGGATTATACCAAAATTCCATTAACTATTGTGTCGAACAGATACAAACATGTGGTTGGCAGCTTGGTTGGTATGTTCGTGATCATGATGATTGACTGGTACTGGCTGTCTGGTAATCCATTCCGTGTTAAATGAGTAGGTTGTTAGAGGCGCAGAAATATGATGGTGATGATCTTCATCAAGACAAAGTAAAAACTAGAGTATACTCCAGAGGTGCTTTGTTGTGCTCTTATTGTACTGCCGACTTTTTACAAATAAATATACGATCGAAACGAGGATGATATGCAAAGTTCTCGACAGTTTGGTTGTTAAACGGAAGATACGAATGAATTCTAAAATGAGGCTGTACAAAATGAAGGGGTAATAAGAACACTATGTATGCCCAAAGAATCACTTTGCTTATATCATTAAACTCTGGAATAAATGCGAATCACATATCCATCGATCCACAATTACACGAAAGACAAGAGATTTTCTCGAAACAAAGTCGATTAGTTGATTCCATTTGATTTGCAAGTAAATTTGATCCTCCTCATTTTGGAATGTAATGAGCAGAAGCAATGATGCAAAATAAAGTAAAGTAAGTGAAGTGAAGGTCATAACCATGATTCGAGGTGATGTTTTCTAGTGTTACCAAGATGAGTTTGTCCTCGTCACCTACCACTCTAACCAAATCCACATCCACCAACTATTATATCATTTGTAAAAGAAAGATTCAGTTTGAGATTGAAACCAACTTGCTTACAATCTTTAGGTCGTTTTCCTTTACATCATACGGTATTGTGCAAATGCTGAGATGGATTGGAATAATTGCCATCGCACTTTTTGAGCAAACTTGTGTATTATATTTAAGCAGCTTAACAGAATAACGAATGAACGAAGGAGATTTTTTACCATTGGTAATGCTATTCTTAATACATACATTGTGTCGTGCTTTGGTTTGAACAAAGGAAAGCATCACGATTCTATGTGACAGTGAGCGACGAATGACCATCTTATCGTGTTCAAAAGTGTCATTCTTCTGTTATCAAAATTATTTTATCGTAGTAGTAGCAAGTCTTACCAGTCCTGGATACCCAAAGCAGGGTATAGGTTGGAATTCAACATGTATCAGAATGGAAAAAAGTCGCTTCATGTACAAGAATGTGGTTTTGCAAATGTTGTTTCAATTGCACCAAATTTTAACACAGCACGCCACCTTAATCCAATCTGTTTCATGCTATTTCTTCACAGAATGCAATTCTATTGGCTGATTTTTGCATGTGGTGTTGTAGTGGTAATGGTAGTGTGGTAGGTAGAAGAAGTAGTATGTAGGCTTGGTAATGCTATTCCCATTTCTCATTAAAATATACTGCGAATGTGTTTCATCTGTATTATTATAGTGAGTGGGATAGGGTTGGTTAGTTTGGTGGGTTGATCGTGTAAAAAGTTTGCGAATTCATACAGAGTTGACTATCGTATTACAAGACAGGGATATGATGTGGATGGGTCGGGTCGGGATCTGTCTTTGCAGTTTTATTTTCTGCACAACCAGCACTTCTCATAGTGGAATGAGTTTTAGCGGAGGAAGAAGATGGATGTGTAGAGGGATTGGTTTGGTAGTGCACAACGGGCGTCATGTTTAATAATGTTGAAAAACTAAGATGGAGAAAGCACCATGTTTTCTATTTGCATTCTTTCTTAGAAGTCATTAAAACCATTCAAATTAGTATTTAAACTTTTCCTTTTGTCATGTTTTATGTGATTCATATCATTCTCGAGTTTCTTTAATGATGTCGAAAAACAATTTTGAGATTAATTGCAATTATAAATTTAAAGACAGATAGATTTTAAAATACTATACAAGGTAAATGACCAGATTTTAAAGAGAGTATGTTATAATTATTATGATCCACATTATTATTATGTATGAAATTAACTCGTGAGTTAATTCCACCATCAAAGATTAATGAAATTACATCCGATACAGAGGTTTTTGAACTGCTGTAATGTGCCGAGTTTGAAGCTTGTTTGTGCAAGTTTGTTGAACGGAAAGGCGATGCCTCCATGAAAGACACGTGGAGACAACAAGAAAATGTTGACATTGGACATCGATGAATTTTAAATTAGTATTTGCTGTTGTTTTTGTGCAGTGTGTAGACATTTTATAATAAGTTATTCATGACGACATTAATGGCTATAGACAGTTATCTCAGATTACGTTAAAATCAATTTACCGACGTGTTTCACTCCTAGTATAAAATGTTTTTCGTATAAAGTTGTCGGATCTGTTTTATTTAAATATTCGAAACGTTTACCTTAATGACAAATTGAAAACTTGAATCAATAAATAAGTTTCTAATTTGAAAATGGTCTCTGATCCAGTAATTCAAAAGAACGATAATATCTTCTACTTTTATATAGAAAAGGTATTTATCTCCATTTATAGTATGCGAAGAAGTTGTCAACAAAGAAATAAATTTATTATTTGAAATATTAAACTGACAGATACATGATCAAAGCAGCTATCACTATCATTCACTTTATATTATGACATAGTACTCAAACGCAAACATAGCACTTAACCTCAATTTAATAATGGGGAAAGGTCGAAATTTGCATCCTTTTATGTATTCAAAATCCAAAGTCAAATGGTTTCAGGCAGTTACTTATCCGTCGACCAGCATACATAAGTATTACAATAAATCTGTGTAGGTGTTAAGTATACAGTGATCAGATTTAGACAAACCAATATATTATCCATTACTCTGTAATAAAAGCCATATTTGTACCATTTCTGACACAGTTATAGTATTACCATTAGGTAGGTGCTATAATATCATACAAGCTGTAGGTGGTGCATAAAGCAATACAACGATACATATCACAGGGAAAGCTTTTAAGAAAGGAAGGAATAACAAATTAAAAATTAGCATGACCCGGCACGACAGGACACGACCAAATAATATAGAGTGACTTTTTGGAATTTCCTTTGACAGAGTGAATGACTACACAAAGTGACAAATTGGGTGAGCGAGAATGGATATTACCCATTATCCATTGGTGGTAAAAGTACTACTAGTGAGTAATGATGGGTAAGTAGGTATAGTAGTGGCCATCAACATTATGAACTATGATGATAGTTCCTATTCTAACATTAAGAGTTGGTGTAGTTTAGTAATTGGTTTGGTGGTAGATATTGAATACAAGCTGCAAACAAATCATAGGATGAGATCGCATTGAGGGCGAGGTTTAACATTCACCGTTTGACTCTGCTAACTGTTTACATTTCGACACAAACATCTCATCCAGAACGCTACCTACATACTTTACTTTGCAATACACACCTATATATGTAGTACAATACAGCCATGGCCCCAAGTAACAATCATTCGCAGCTTTGGTGGAGTAAAAGCATTAGAAGAGAAAGCAGTATTTCACCTCCTCGCCTAGGAGCTAGAAAGCAGGGAGAAATATCGAGCAGAACTATAAATACTCGCAAATACTGTTATGTTGGTTGGTTGGTTGGTATTGGATAGTTGGATAGAAGTTAAGTTTTTGGTGGGTTGAGTTGAGGACTTTGGTATGGTGGTGGTGGTTGGCGAATGGGGTTTCTACGTCGCGAACAACGTCGCAAATCGGCCTACTTTCTTTTTGCGTAGGTATAATAGTCAGGATGAGGCCTATATAGAGTGAGAATATGGATGGATCACTCTAATATCATCAGAATTGTCAGAATTGTTTTTACTAGTTACCGAAGTTGGACGATCTCTAGTTTCCTAACAAACTATGATTTCCGTAATATCGTTTTCAGTAAGAACATTCCAGTGGTAGAAAGGAAATCTGATAGGCTCAACGTATTAAACTGCAACAATGCTTACATATAATTGTGACAACTTTCCACAATTTGATGGTTCTGCGTGTATATCAAGTATACGAATCAAATGTATTTTAATGTAATGGTATTGGTGGTATGGTATCCTGTTCCAATTTAGTTTCAATTTTATGACAGGATGATGCTGTCCGGGATGTTTTGTTTGATTGATTTTCAGGTTAATTAGTTGGCTTTTATTTCTAGTTTGTTTGATCTAGGTACATAGCTTTACATGCTTTCTCTTTGTGATGGGTGGTGTTTCCAAGAATTTGGATTATACACTGCCCTCGGGTCCCATTGTTTTGTCGGGTTTATGAAATGTGGTGGTAGTGAAGGAACAACATGCAGCCGTCGGCCCAATTCAATGATTAATTTCCAATGTATTATGGATGTCACGGTCAACGGTGCTTTCGAAGGGTTTTAGAGTATAAAATCAGAATAATCACGATGTATGTACATACGTGTTCATTTTACTGACGGGGTGAGGAGTAATGATTTTTGATAATACCATTAGAATATTAATATCAAGTATGATTGATGCATATACTTTAGAGTTCAAAGTTGTTTCGTTTCATGAAGTATCTTTCTATAAAACTCAACTAATTTCTAGTCGAATTCGTGCTGCAGACTTCGAGAATCATGAATTTCAGCATCACAATACAATAAACTCGACTTAAAAATTAAGGTTTGCATCGTCTGTCAGCTTTGTTGCCCATTATATAATATTTGCTGTTGTTTGTTGACCCTCAGTCCGAGTAGATAATGATTTAGGATTCAAGAACTGCTTTTGTTTTGCATTTAAAATCATAAAATATAAATGAGAATGTACTTTGGAATTTATTGTTATTGTTTACTCTCCTCATTTGAGAGTTGAAAAGGTAATAAACTGCTTTGCGGTGAAAGATGTTAATCATCTCTTGTGTTGTGTAGCTAAATGTATTCATAATTTCCATTCCGTGTGGCCCACCACATCTAATATGCTAACATACAACGTTGGGAGTAACAGCGTTAATATTGTCGTATTTATTCATTACTGAGAAAACTTTGTAGAATTGTGGTTAAAAACCTTACCATGTAAATAATACACGACACGGTCCAACGGGCCTGGCATAATGCATTTTTGCATTGTTTCCTTCCTTATGCTTTGGTAAGTACCCACCCGATGCATACGTACGAGCTGCTCGTATGTCCGGTCCGGGGTTAGCTGTATTCGGTTAGATTATATTGTTAACTCTTTGAATTGAGTAAAGATAATCTAATTTTGTTGCGTAAATTACAGGATGTGAACAATGCATTTGTAATTCAAATGAGTTGCATTTGTGTGTGGAAATAATTATCAGTTTCTTTCGTTGCTGATTTGAATAATTGAATAATTAGCAAGTTTAGAAAACTTTTAAATAACATTATACATAGTACACCTGCCGCATTAAGAACATTTTAAGAAATGTTGTTGAAAACTGTTTTGCTACAAATTAACTGAGGGGGATTCGTCGTATGTATATCTGTCATGTAAAGGAGATAATGGATTCTGTAAATAAACGGTATTGTTCAGAAACAAATTCAGTTCAAAATCATTCAATGCTTGATCTGAATAAATAAATGAGGTTTCAGAATTGTTTAGTTAATGAAATAAATCAGTCTACCTATGTATCAATATGTTCTAATTGGAATTTTATTTTACTTATTTTCAGCTCTTGAAGTTCGAGAAGAGAATGTTGAAGTCAGAGTGAAAGCTGGGCAACCCGTCGTTATACTCGAGTGCCAAATTGCATCAACGCCTCCACTTGCACTAACATCATCTCACGTTACATGGCAGTATGGCCGTACAAATATATCTCGTTTAGCTCAGGAATCAAATAGGTAAGTGAGTAAATATTGAAATAAATACGAAATGAGAGCAGTTTGAATTTCATGAACGATGCACATACTGCATCTTTTCTGGGAAATCATCCAATTTCATTTCCATTATTCCAGATTTAGCATACTCGCTTCGGGAACTCTGGTAATTTTTGGGGTGCAGGTTGCCGATGCTGGAATCTATAGGTGGGTGAGGTCAATAAGTTGTGAAAACATGCCAAATATTTATGCAGTAAATTAGAGCAAGGTTTGTTAAGCAAGCTTTTGTTACTATCCAAAAGGTGTTTTGCAAGACATGATGTGCTGAATACAAACAAATCAGCGGACATCAAATTGATTGTGGAAACTACAAATGAATTAGTTAGCACGACCCAAGAACCACCAAAGTTCCTCTTCGCGTCTGATTATGAAGTTCAAAAAACATTAATACTTGACGAGGAGGATGAGGAGCAAACTTTGGACTGCGTGGCATCTGGCATGCCTAGTCCAAGTGTAACTTGGATTTTGACCTATGACATTGGTATGAATTTGATATAAATTGCCATTGTTCATACATGCATGCATATGATTATTCATTTTTGTTTTCGCCTTAAGCAAATGAAAGTCATGTCCAACCATTCAGCAAAATATTAAAGGAAGGCAAGGCATTCCATGATAGCATCACGTTAACTTCAGAATCCGCAATTCAAGGCAACTTTTATATTATATATTATTATATATTATATATTATATTTATATGTTATATTATATATTAGGCAATTATACTTGTGTTGTCAGAAATTCTATCGGAAGTCCTATCTCTAAGGTATGCGCAACTTTACTTATTTCAATTTTTAATTAGGTTTATTCCATATCCGTTTACTATTTCCAGACAATACCTGTAGTTCGACTTCCGGCTCTAATAAAAGGTAAGTCTTATATACCCAACTCCTTTCTTAAAATGTAGAGAGTTTCTCAAATGATATATAAAAAGTTTCTCGAATATCAAACGATGTATAAAAAGTAGTCAAAGTAATTTACCACAATCACAAAGAACAACGGTATTCACGGATCAGATATTATACATAATTTAGAAGAGTATCCTTATAGTTAAAACTCGTTAATCAAAGGACGCTAACAAGCTATAGTTCATTCATATCCAGCATGTTACTGTAAATGATATGGAGCACAAACTAAAAAAACATCAATTGTTTTCATATATGAATACATGCACGAATTCAGTACCATCAATAATAATGTCTTTCTTTTTCAAGGGCCTAACTCGTACAAGCATCCTCCTGCTAAAACAGTCAGGTTCGAGTGCAAAGTTCCTCCAACTTATACTTTGGTATGGTATAAAGATGGTCAACGCCTTGAGACGGGGTCTCAAGGCGTTGGTCGGGGGCGTGTGAAGGTATGTACTATGTATTCACCTAAATTTCGAGTCTATTTGAGAATATTTTGTTTAACCAACTCCATTCTGGATTAGGCGAAAGGCAACGAGATAGTCATTTCGAATACAATCAGAAATGACAGCGGATTTTATCAATGTGAAGTGGTTTCCGATAACCATAATGTGTACGCTATTGGAACAGCTCGACTATCTATAGAAAACAATAGACAGACCCCGGACGCCCCTTATGATCTTCAATGCATCCACAGTCAAGCGAAAGCTCTTATCATATCTTGGGAACTAGGTTCAAGGGATAACATTACAGCCTTCACAATTCACTACATGCCCATTGGTAAATACTCCTCATGCCTATTGAAAGCACTCTTATGTCTCATGTTACACATCATGCATTGCGGAGACTCATGATTATTTTATTTATTTGATAATGCAGGAGGTGAAGAGCGACAGAAAGTGACTCCAAGCAAACACACGGAGTTTACAATAGATAATTTAAAACCTTACACCAACTACAGCATTTATGTACGAAGGTAAAAAATCACAAAAATGCTTTTGATTCGGTTGGTTTATTTTCGTCAGTTAAAAGTCACATGAATAATCTATTGTTGTTTGTTACAGTTATTCGGTTAAATCTGCCAGTGCACAGTCACAAAAAGTGATTTGTGCTACAAATGAAGATGTACCTGTCAAAGCTCCAAGCGTCTTTATCTTTGAAAGATATGGTCCCTCAACTCAGGTTCGCATTCGATGGAGACCACTTTCTGATACTGAAGCTAGAGGTAGAGTTATTTTCTACAAACTACAATGGAGATCAATCGAAGGAGATTTTACAAATGTTCGATACATTGATGGCGATTCTGACGAATTTCTCATCACTGGTATGTCGTTATAAGGATTGTCTTTAAACAATTGGACAAATTAACTTGATTGAAGGGATCTTCCATGTTTTCAGAATTGACGCCGGGTGAACCCTACGAACTACGCCTATTACCATCTACCTCAGCCGGATGGCCGTTAGACAAGGAATCAATTCCTTGGCATCGTGTTAATAGTACAAATTTTGATACCAATGTAACCTTCCCGGAAGGTTACTACGCAGGTTAGTATAACGTATATAGTTAAGTGCAAAAGAACTAGGTAACAATGCGTCGACACGAAGCGTTACCCACCACTTTCATTTTTTCGTCCAACTAAATGATAGATTTCGACAGTTTGTATAAAGTCAAAAGTGTTTCGACAATACAAATAATGACTTAAAGTGACAACGATTAGAGAATTAACTTTCTCCAACACAACTTCATAACCCAAAAACAACTCGTTTTCTCCTCTCATATGCCAGTGTTAATATTTTCTGTTTCACAGCACCTACAATGGACCTCACAGTTTTAAATTCTTCTTCAATCCTTGTTAATTGGATTGAACCTCCCCGACCCAAAGAGTTATCGGTTAAAGGATATCGACTCACCTATTCCACAGAAGTCAGAAAAATAGAAGATTTCGTCTTTTTTGGACCATTCATTCATGTATACGATTATTCCGACAGAACCTATCTGTTCACGAACTTCGGTAAGAAAAGCGTATACGCAAAAAAGTAAAAGGTTCATTTAAAACTTTATTTTTTTGGATAGCCCCATCAACTTCTTATGAAGTTCACCTTCAAACATTCGGTGAAATTAACCTCCAAAGCTGGGAATCTGAAGTAACCAGTCGGTTTATTCGAACGTTTTCTGCTTCCAATGAAGATAACATGTCTTCATCGAAAGTTCTTCCAGCGATCTCAGGTATCCATTTATAGTTTTTCGGGTATTATAAAAATATAGAGGATGGATTTGTAAACTTATTTTTACTGTTTAACAGGATTGCAGGTTTTCCCCTTAAGGTAAAACTACAGGTTTTACTCTTTATTAGAATCGAAATAACGCATCCCATAAATTTTCTTTTCAGTTCGTCTGAAGTAAGGTTGACGTGGGAGGTTCCAAAATCATTAAACCCTCAGTTGCATTATTACTACACTGTGAGGTACAACAAATTAGATGACAACGATTATCGATATATCAGCAGGTAACTTTCAAAGGAGAGATAATTTTATCGTGTAATGTGGTAATCCAATAATAAAATGAATGCATGTTTGTGACTCATAGCACAAGCGAGTCCATTGAGATTAAAAACCTGGAGCCGTAAGTCCCATTTTCTTTAGAATTTGTCAGGATAGCTTAATAATTTTGTCGGAAAATAACACATACCAATGTTCTGTGTCGGTTTTATAGGTACACACCCTACGAATTTTCTGTACAATTGATGGGTGACGAACAAGGAGGACCATTCTCACAGAAGGTATGCATATATAATGCTTTCACAATACAAATGAAATCAATAATCGTATTTACGATCTTTGAAATCACATAAAGAATAGTGGATAATTCAATAGCCTAACTATTTTTTTTATTTTTTTATTTGAAAAGATTGAATCTCGGACACTGCCCGGATGTATGTTTTAATTTTACACAAGTAGATTATTCTAAATGTGAAGTGCAAAATATAACTCTTAATGATTTGCATAACATGTAGTACCTGGCGAAGTTGTACTTCTTCATTGGCGAGTTTTGAACCAGTCTCTTGTAGAAGTTGAATGGCAGCCACCAACAGCTAGCAATGGCGTAATTATGAAATACTATGTTCAGTACCGGCACAAGAATGCGTCTGTAGCGTCTCAGGGAGAAGAAAGCGGCAGTGGTGCAAATGGTATAGAATCTGCTATTTTAGCGCAAGAACTATTGTTTTTATAAAATTGAACTTTTATGTAAATGATTGTACCGGATTTTTTAGATACATCTTGGAAGAGCAAAGTAACCAAAAACACTTCTTTGTTTTTGGAGGACTTGCTGAAAAATGAGGGTGAGTTCAAAAGTTTACATTACTTGTCTGTGCATTACTTTCTCAGCTGAAGTGGTTGGGGATGATGCTGTGCTCCATAGCCTCTCTCCTTCCCTTCTTCCGCAATAAGTCCTCAAACCTACAATGGGGTGTGCGCTTTCTCTGCTTTCACCAACTTTGTCTGTATGTATACCGTATACCCATTTTGCTTCAAATTATACACCCGAAAGTAATTGACTTGTTTTGGCAAACTTTCTCCACCCTCTGGATCCACCCACTGTGTGAAAATTCTCTATTCAAATGTAGGATTTATCAAGCCTAACACTTTGTATATTTCAGAATATTTGGTTCGTGTTATTGCTGAAACTAAAGCTGGACTTGGTCAACCATCAGAAGTAATATTTGTTCGAATCTTTATCCGAAAACCTACCTCACCAGAACCCACTGGGGATGGCCCCTCTATTACCAACACTCTGCAAACTACAGAGCCCAGTAGTACTCTGCATTTAGGTATGTCATCCCATAAAAATTCAGTAACTCTGTGTAATTGACCAAAATTATTAATTCCAAAGTAGGAATTGTCATTGGAGTCAGTTTATCCGTGATGTTCATCATCATATGCATTGTCATCATATTGAGTCGACACCGCTTGGTAAATGCGATTTGTAATTGATTGATTCGTATGCTGACGCATGCCTATATCAATGATTTATTCTATTGTAGTTCCCCATGCTGACTCGCCAGCCTGTTGGAAGTAAGAGTAATAAAGTTTCTGTGAGAGTTTCTTAATTTCTGATAATCTTGGTAATTTCAGTGCATGTCAATGGAAATGGTTTTCCACCTCGAGCAAAGCGTTCGGTTGAATCCTTCAACGGGGTTGAAATGAAAGTGCTGGAAAGTCTAACCGCAAATGATCAGCTTCTAGACACGAAAGGTGGACATATTCACCAAAACGGGATGATTCCCGGCCCCACGGTCAACGATCCTTTGCTCATGCGAATAGTGCGAAATCCCATTGATGATCCTCATGGCCCCGATGACGAAGAATCAGTTCCAAACTGTATTCATTGATTGAGGTTAGCTAGTTGTAAATGACACTACTAACTAAGTACGTACCCGTGCCGTATTTCATTATATTGAAGAAGGTTTAAATTTTTGCAGAGCCAGCTCAAACCAAATAATTCAAAGTACAAGTCAACTGAAGATTCTATAGGATATTGACATCATTGCAAGAATACAAAATGCAATTGAAATACAAATTTTAAGTCTCGAGTATCTTTTAAATTAGTTATAAGCTATTAAGGCTTTATTCAATACGGGTAATTATTTATAAGGTTTTGTTTGTTATTGGAACTAACTTTAATTTAAATGCTATACGAGTTTAATGGGTACATATATTCTATTAATTAGAAAGCGAGGGTATAACTTAGATCTTTAAGGGGTGCATCCACTCAGATGCATGACTTAAAAACGTAGTTTCTATTATTAATGTCAACCTGATCCGGTTACAAAGTACAAATATTATAGATTAAGAGATGTTTAAATTACCAATAAGTTATGTAACCTTGCACTGTATTTGTGCTCTGCACGAAATTGTTTGTTTTATACTATCTCAATTTCATGTAGTTGTAATTTACTGTGTGCTCTTAGTTTACGCAGTGGCAGTTCGATAAGACGTATTATTGACCATCAGAGGCAATATGGCATCTTGGGTTCGAATCGAACGTTCTCTTGAATATGACGCTTCTAATTCTAATTTTGAAATACAAATTAATTTATATATTAATTATAACTTGTGGTTATTAAGTCACCTGTTGTAGACTATGACGGTATGTGTTAATAATTTTACAAAAGTTTTAGTTGTAGCCCTAGATGACTTGGAATGCTCTACTTTGACTGGGTTACAGATTTTGATGACTGGCTTTTTGAAGACTGT
>JAQIWQ010000889.1:0-13138 GCA_034695825.1 Folsomia inoculata
CCAATTTTTGGAAGGTGTGATTTGTAATTGTTGTGAATTGTAATTTCATTATTGGATATTACAGGGTAATCGTCGAAATTGCGAAAAGAGAGTGGCCACAGTTATGGCCTAATTTGTTCCCTCAACTGTTTGAAATAGCCAATTTTTCAGATCTTGCTCTTTTGGTTTTACGACGAATGGTTGAAGATGTTGCCACACTTCAGGTATGATGGTCAACGATAGAATTTGAATTACTAAATTAAAGACTAGTATTTTGTTACTGGAAGGAAAATGAAACCCACTGTATTTTGTTTGTTATAGAATGTAGACTGCCAAGAAAGACGACGAGAGTTAAGTGTAAGCTTGAATGCGATTGCTCCAGAAGTTATCAACAACTTTTTCCGCGTCCTCATCGAATCTGTGAAGCAATACCATGCCACATCTGCAGAAGTTTATCAAAGACGAGCAAAAGTGTGCTTGGGCTGTTTATTACCTTACATTGAATGGACAAACCCTGCAACCTTTGCCAAAGATAACATGATTCCGACGTTGTATGCCTTGTTCACGGACTTTTATTTTCAAATGAATGCTGCCGATTGTATTTTGCAGGTAAAATATTGATAATGAGAGTTTAACTTTGTATTATTTTGTATTTAAAAACAATATTGTTACAGCTTGTGGAACGAAAACCTATGAGAAAAGAAGATCGTTTCGAAATTCCTAATCTTTGTTTGGCGGACGGGTCGTTTTCACACTTTATTCAAGCCATCAGCACTGCTCAACCTAATGACTCCGACTTTTTGAGAAAACTAGGAGATATCCTTATTGCTCTTGCTCCCAACGTCGTTGTAGGGAAAGTCAAAGTGGAGAATTTTTTACAACTATGTGAGAAATTGGCGATACGAGAGGAGGCTGTTGCTGTTCTGGGGAGTACTTTGGCAATAAATAATTTCTTAAAAACGATTGAAAAAGATACTCCTTCCACTCAATCTGCGACTGCCAACTTTTTCGTGGAAGTCAATAATGTTTTGATAAGGTAATAAAAGTAATAAGTGCTTGAATTTAGGTATTCAGATTAGTAGTAATATAGTGTTATATATTGTTACTTCCCTGCAGGCTTTTGGGCTCAATCCTTCAAAAGTTTGTGACGGCTCCTCCAAAATCTATAGAGCGAGAAGAAATGAGTCGATTGAAAGCCGAGTTTTCGATACTTCTCCGAACTGTTGGTCACAGAGTGCCAGCTTTGTATAATGAAGTAAATGGATGGCTGCGAAATGCATTAAACAGCCCTAATTCAGTGCAAAATTTTCAATGGGAAGCTCTTACCTTGGTTGTGGATGCCGTTGCTTCATCAGTCTCTGAAGTAAGTTATTATTCAAGCATCGCGTCGACTTCACAAACTGACTGCATTAACTTTGTGACAGGAAGACTCTGCAATGATAAAAGTGGGACTTATGGATCTGGAGACATGTCATTCTAAATTCAATTCGGAAACATCGTTAGAGCTGAAGTCCTTAATTTTGTCTCTGGTATCCGCATTGTTCGTCTTTTTGTTTCTGGGTGAGTTCTTTTGCCGTCCCACTGCTACCCACAATTATTTTTTACTTAAAATAATAATAATGTTTAAACGTCAAATCTTACCTAACCTACACTTGCTTTTTCAGCCAAGAAACGAGGCGACTTCTCTGAAGCACATCATCGAATGATGGTTTCGATTTGCGATTCAATGTTCAAATGTTTCCAATACGAAGATTCGAACACTAGGGAAATTCGACGCCATTCGTCAGCTCTATTGATTAAGGTTTGATTATTAAGCAGCTAGCTGGGGTCTGAATGTACTTAATGTGTTAAAAAAAATTGTTATGCATACAGTTGGCTACCAAATTTCCTGATTTAATGGACCTAGCTTTCGACTCTATCCATTCGTCTGCATCTACTGTAGCTCCAAAACTGACAACAATGGAGTACAACAATATTTTAGAGGCGCTAATGCTAATCTCAAATGTTTGGAATGACATCGGAAAGCAGTCAGCATTCTTAGGAACCCTATTCAACACAGCTGAATGGCAACAGATATCTGTGGTTGTTGATTCTCCGCAGTCATTTGTGTCTATATTTCCTGAAGCTATATTCCTGGAGAAGCGATCCCTTATGCTACGAAATCTTCACACAGTTTTTTCTAGTTTGCGACGAGTCAAGAAGATAACTAAACATTCCACATTAGTCTTGCAATCTAACGGTTCTAAAAGTAATGCAAATGCAAATAGTGCAACCACAAACGGTAACGGGGGAGAAATTGACTCATATGTTCACCCTGCATATGACCACGTCTGTCCCTTGCTGTCAGTAATTATGAGACTTGTGAAAACATTACATTCTTTGCTGGAAAATGTGGAGCTAAGTTACATTCAAGATTTGAGTGAAGGAGAAAGGGCCACTGTTATAGGACTTCAAGGCTATGTGGGAACCGAAGGATCTTGTGCAGTTGTTGATCAGGAGAAAGATAAAACTCAAAAGGAAAATATTAAAGTATGCATCTATCTAGTATAGTAATAGTAGCAAATTACTTTTTGATTACAAACATTAAATGTTTTTATCTTGGAATGATTTCAGACTTTTGTACTCAGCATTCAAGAGTTGGCCTATGGAATTCTTGGAGAAAGTTGTTCAGCTTTCGGATCTCGTTTCTATTTAATTCCTCAACTAAGTGACGCTTATTTGGGCTATGTCGGATACAACAGTCAGCTTCTAAATGATTTCCGTCTCCGTGGTGTAATTCGCAATGTGTTCAAGTGTTTTTTGATTGGTTGTCCAACTGTACAAGCTCCCGTCGTAGTCGTACCATTTGGGCAGAAATTTTTCCCTTTCAGTGAGTGCATCTCTATTTTAAATTGATGTGATTTACGTTATATAATACAGTATATTAATTTCCACCTCTGAATTTCAGTGGTGGATCGACTGGTTAATCGATGGAATGTGATAGAAAATGCGAAGTCTATGGTAGCTGATGGCCAGGAAGAGAATGAAGTTCTTGAAAATGCGTCACTTCGTCTATTAACCAAGGAATATATTGACCTGCTCGGGCGACTTTTGGAGAAACATTGTGGCATTGCAAATTCACCAACTACAGAAGTAAGCACTACAGCCGACATTGATATGGACAATGAAGCAGATAAACATGGAGCCGGCCCAAGTCAAGGATCAGAAATAGGGGAAGTGGGCGCCTTATTATTATCAGATTCCACTTGTTTTGTGGCCATCGTGAACTGCATCGTTTAGTAAGTCATCTTTGAACTTTTTGATTTTATGCATGCATAAGTAAACGTAATTATAATTGTTTTACTTTGTAGTTGTATCTGCTGGGATGACAGTAATGCTTGTCTACGGGCTGCAAGATCCATTCTGCTAATTTGGGAGAGGATTGCACTCCAGCCGGAAATTGCGAAAGTAACTTTTGCTATGGTTCTAAGAGCAGTTTGCTTATGGGAAGACAGCGAAGCAAATATGGACTCCTTATTGCGTATTGTAGATATATGTTTTCGCCGTTTTTATGATACAGATCCGCAATTCATCCAAGTGAGTATTTTCATTGTATAATGTGTAATAAATTATTGATTTCATATAACTTTTTTGCTATTTTGACAGATGCTAAAAGACTGGGGAGCACCAGAGCCCGAAATTCAAAAACTTATTGGTCTTTGTCCACCTCCGAAAAATGAGAAAAAAAGAAAAGACTTATTAAGAAAACTGGTACACAATAATCCTGCCTTGGAAAAAAATAAATCTCCAAAATCCCAATGGCTTAAAGGACTACCTCAATTGAAGTTGAATTCCGAAGGAAAGGGTGTACTAGAAAGGCAAAGGTCTCCAGAAATTGATCTTGCAGAATGTTTCTCCCTAATTCATAAGTAGTAATCATAGGGTTGTGTAGTAATAGTACAATTTTAGACAGTGTTAGAAAGTAAGGATTTTACTATGAAAGCCAATTTTTGTCGCATTATCGTTTTTTATCATGTTTTATGATGATTTTATATTTGCTCAGTCCTATAACAGGACTCACTCGTATCCTCCTATATTTATTAGCTCAGAGAATAGTTATAGTCACAAACAGTTAGTTTGTAAACTATTAATAAGACCATTATTGTGATTTCCATTATGTATGCTTTACAAATATTTTCCTTGGTGTCTTTAGGTAAACCAAATCTGTTCTATGCTGTCCCTGTTTGTGGTTCTCAATCTACTGCTATGTATACATACTCGGCGAGTATTACTCGCGTGTTTAATGCTTATACTCAAAGAATACATGTTTAACGTAAATTAACGGTATTTCTCCATTGTTATACATACTGGTCCTTTTACATATTTGTTATTCATTTACTTACCATTCGAATACGCCATTATCATTGTACCACTACTACCCTACTACTACTACTTTCAACATTCGAATCACAATGCTTTAATATAATTTTGTAATTGCTGGCCTTGCTAGCACTAAACCGCAATAGCAATAAACCGCATTATAAACCTATTATGATTTTTTGGAATCAGTCATTCATTAGTTTAAGCTATATCCATCAAACTAACGACTTTTATTATCTTATCAATTCAAATGTCATCCCTCCGTGTCATCATTCATTCATGAATGATTAAGTAATCTTTTCCATGAAGTATTCCTCCTACTGACTTTCATGGAAATATTGTCACGAAAATCCAGTATTGCATCATATCATCGTGTTCATTGTATTCATTTCATTCGTTCACACTAAAAAAAAGCTATAGTATCTAACCTCATGAAAATCGTCCATGAACCTACCTAACATAGTAAAGGACATATGGATGATTCATCTTTTAGCAAACATTCCATAATATCCACTTTTTAATGATGTACTGCTGTCGTTTGTTCGTATAAATAAACTATCGTTCCGTTAATATTATTAGTCTAGTCGATTCCATATTGGTTTTAGTTAAACGCTAAACCTTTTCATGAAACATATTTAAACAACGTAGGAGTTTTAACTCTTCCACCAAAACCCATCTTCCAACGCTTTTCATTTTAACACCCTCTCACCCTTCTTTTAACCCTTTCCCATTTGCTAAAAAAATCCTTTACCTTCCTCCATCCATCCTGTCTATTTCTTAAACACTAATAAAACATCAGAATTACAGTCTAGCAAATCAAATTACCAAAAAATCATTTCCCTGCTTATAAATCTAGCTCAAAGCTGCCGTTTTATAGAAAATCAAAGTCGAATTTTCTTAATTTTTCTACATTTTCAATTTCCACATGATTTTGCACGAACCCAAAATAAAAAGCTGCGTCGTTGGTGTGAAGGCTATCCTCCAACAGTATCAGCGTAATGATGGCATTGGCCAAGTCTAGTTGTGGCTGGTTGGTAGTCGTCAGTCATTTTCATTGCTCAATTTTATCCACTCACTAAACCAACAATAAGAAGTGGATGAGTTGGTTTTTGTAAGTTTAGAAAGCTAAAATTGGGCTACTTGCTGCTGCCCTGCTGCTGTTGGTTGATTGTTAATTCAACTCGGCAGTTGTTTGTTTCCTTCTCTACAAAAATATTTAAGAAACGTCATTTTTCCTCATTTTCCTCACTACCACGGACACATCGTCGTCGTCGTCAGAGCTATGTATAGTTTCAACACTAGTTTTTTTGGTTTTAAATTCGTTTCGAAATAAAAGTAGACAAGACAGTTTATCAGGTAGGTATTAAAGTGAAACAGGACATATTGGAGGAGGAGGATTTGTCGTGTTTGTGTCTTTTTTTTCGAGTTGGCGACAGCCAATAGTTTGTGACGGTGGCGTCAACATCGACCCTCGCGGGGAGGAGGGTAACAGCGCTGGCGGCGGTGGCGACGACTAAGCGTAAAACCCTGACCTCGACCTCAATAGCAACTTTAACCCCAAGACCCAGAACACCTACCCCCACCACCACAAGTATGGAGGAAGATCCAGCAACGCAGTATGCAAGTTTGTTGGTGGATCTCAAAATGAACTCTAAACCAATGATTAATGTTTTAACAATGATGGCTGAAGACCATATAAAATCTGCGCCTGTAGTTGTACAAACTATTGAAAGACATTTAAATTCTGTAAGTTTAATAAAGAGTTTACAAGAATATGTTCATGTTGGAAGCATTATTCATTTTGGTTTGTTTTCAGGTTCATCCAACAGTGAAACTTCCCGTTCTCTATTTGATTGATTCTATTGTCAAAAATGTTGGAATGATTTATCCAAGCTTGTTTACTCAAAATATCGTATCAACATTTTGTGGAGTGTTTGAAAAGGTACAAAAAGTATGTAGAACAAGAACAAAACAAGAGCACTTTATTGATTTATTGATTTTATTTGCACGTTTAAAGAATGAAATTAGATTGAGTAAGTGTAACGTTTATTGTTTGTACAATAAATTGTGACCTTGTCGCGTTTAACCTTGTAGTTTAATCATTGGTTCGTTCATTATTCAGTTCAATAGTATAGTTTAATATACGACGCTTTTATGATTTATAATGCTCACAATATACTTAAAAAATTTAGATGAAATGTTTTTAAAACAAGTATTTCCATCTTTTTTGATGATGCAGGTGGACGATAAGGTGAAGCAACAAATGTTCAAACTCCGTCAGACTTGGAACGATGTTTTTCCTCAGAGAAAATTATATGCTATTGATGTTCGGTGTCACCAATTTGATAGAAATTGGCCCATTTCAGCTCCACCCCCAAGTAATACAAGTAGTATTCATGTTAACCCAAAATTCCTCAACACGGCTCAGGTGAGATTTATCAAGTGTTTATTTATTAAACTGGACGATTAATTAATTTTCGTTTCGTTTTGATGCAGCCTGGTCAAAAAGGAGCTGTTGCAGTTTTGCCAAATGTTAATATACCACCAACGGTTGGAGTTGTATGTCTTCCAGATCCTGACATCGCAGTTAGCATTAGTCCAGCTCCTCAAGATATAACTGAAGCTCACATGAGAGCAAAGTTATTGCAAAAACAGAAAGAACTATTGGAATTGCAACAAAAGAAAATTGAACTGGAATTAAAGCAAACACAGACAGCACTTGAGTCTAAAAGATTCGAAGAGATGGAATCAGCTATACAACAAGAGAAAATGGTAAGTTTTGAACAATTTTTTTTTCTTTCCGCAATGTTCAGATAGTATTCATGATGAATTATAACTAATGTCTATTTGTCTGGGTTGCAGTTGTTGAGTCAAGCGGAAATGGCAAAAAGTAAAACTAATATTGCTCACAAAATTCTCTCCAATTATCCTCCATCATCGTCATCACAATCTTCGGTCGCTACGTTAGTGGTTACTCAGTCTCAAGCGCCACAACCACAAACGGCTCCATCATTAGCTCCTGCGCCGTCTGTCGTCTCCAAGTCGGACAATGAGAAAGAACTGAAAGATAGAGAAAAGGACAGAATGAAGGACAAAGAGTGTGAAAAGGAAAGGGACAGAGGCAGAGAAAAGGGAAAAGAAAAGGATAGGGACACAGAACGGAGAAAGCGATCATCGTCGTCGTCCGGTGGAAAGGACGAGAAAGACGCTAAAGTAAGAAAAAGCTATAAAGACAGCGAAAAGCCTCGTTCGCCCGTCAAGTATATTAAAAGCCCAATATCCGTTAAAGAAGAAGATCGCGATAGTATTGAAGATAACCGTTTCTCAATTTCTAAAAGAGGTCAGCGAAAAACTAGTAGTAGTGGACAACTGGATGAGCTAATAAGTCCGAGCAAAGGTGAAGCAATTATAATAGAACTCCCAAGGAATAAATCCAAGCGATCATCCAGTATGTCAACGTCAAGCAAAGACTCTAAAGATTCGAAAGGAAAAGGAAGAGATGGTCATAGAGAAAATAAAGATAAACGATCCCCTACTAAACATAAAAAGGGTCCCGTAATAAAAGAAGAAGATAGTTTTCACGCTCGCAAAATCGCCGTTCTAAAGAGAAACTACCGAAGAACGCCAGGGATTGAACCCGATGAGGATGAAAATAAGACCCCTCAAAAGATACCCCGTGAAGATATTGGCGCACCCCCATCAACAGATGTCGATCTCCGTTTTCACCCCCGTCATGATCATGATGCACAGAAGGATACTGCTGGTTGCCAAAGTGGTGAACCCTCTTCAGTTAAGAAGCCTACTCGTTCATCCGGAAATGGAAGCAGCATGATAGTCGAGTATACACTTTTTTACCTTTTGCATTTGCAATTTATAAGTATTTTTAATATTGATGAGTGATTCTAAGTTGTGATGTCTTTTTCGGCTAATCGGAAATAATGACGATGACGATTATATCACAATGTTTACAACCGCTTTGTCTTATATATCTGCCATTTATAGCCATGTTCGATTGCTTGTCAAGCGTTGGAAATCTGGTGGTAGTAGTCGTCTCGTGTTATTCTTTGATTGCGTCTGAAACAAATGACTGGTATTTACCTGTCTGTGATATAATGTGATACTGTTTATCTCCTTTACAATAATTACCTAGTTAGCACTAGTAGAGTTGACTTTGCTTGCATATATTGTTGTAAGTTACAAGCTCTGTAAACTGAGAGTATAAAATTCATACGATCAGTCTCATTTTTCTTCAATTCATCCTCCTTCGCCCTTGTCATGCACATTTCTTACGTTTATTCAATGCAAATTCCAGTCCAACTTCTGAGCTGATTGCTCGTTATTTTCCATAAGTATTTTGTACATAAATTGCAATGACATTTCCATTTGCACAAGCAAACCCCATAATGCAACATCAAAATCTTCATACCATGCTGAGCTAATTTATTTTTTGGACTTTAGTTCCTTAACATAATCCATCGTCACTGCAACAAAAGATATCGTTTAGAACCCGAGAAATAAATAATGGGTTGGTCAACATAAAATGGGTTTTGTTTGATCGTCACATCGTCAGTCACAGAGAGCTATTAAAAATGCCAATACTAGTTTGGTGGTCGTGGTGGCTGAAATTAAGTACATAATAATTTGTAGTGTTATTTATAAAATCAAATGTATGAATGATTAATGTTAAGCTTTTCAAGGTTTGTCGTGATATTCCTAAAATTCTGGTTTTGATAATGATTGTTCTTTTGAAGTTTGTTTGGTCGCGAGGACGTTGATCTAAGACAGCCAACAAGATGTGGAAGCTGGGAAAGGGAAAGCAACTCCGGATCTCATCCACCAAACTGGGGGATGAATCATCCACGGATGAATATTAGAAGTCAATGGACTTCTCCGCCAATTCGTAGTGCCCCCGAGGGTCGAAATCCATTTCTCATCGATGATTTCCCCCGTCCAACTGAAATGGAATTGCGCCCTGTTGACGGTAAAACAATTAATAACACTTGGGATGGGAGTAATGAGGTGTAATGCTAATTCTCGATTGATAATGTTTAGGTTCGTTCAAAGGACCGAGTGACTGGATGCCTAATCCAAGGATGTTGGGTGGTATGGGTGATCAATGGGGTCCTAGAGGACCTCCTTTCCCTGCTCCGGAAGGTCCAAATCCATTTGTAGCAGCCCTTGACAACTTTAATCCTCACCCAAATGATCTAGAAATGCGTCCTCTGGATCGACAAGGTAAAGATTGCTAAATTCTACACTTTCTATGTATAACATACGTAATATATATGCTTCGTTTTCTTAGGACCTTTCAAACCCTTACGAGGAAGACGTGGACCAAGGGGTCGTGGTCGAGGCGTTCCTGGTGGACGTGGTGGCTTTATTGAACATCATATCATGCATCCGGGAGATAAACATTTCATGGATGCGCGTAACTTTCTGCCTACCCCCCTATTTCCGGATTCAGAGCAACAGCGAATGATGCGAAGACCTGGGGAACCAACATTCAACTTTCAAGTCAATGAACCGGAATTGGTTAGTCACGGTCATTCAGATGATACCTCCTCCAACTCCGATCTTCCGGATGTTACCGCTCTTCTGGATTTGGCTGCCAAATTTGGTCTTTTGCCGTCAAGTGAACCTACGAAGGAACCTGAAAAGCAGCAAGCAAAGGAAGAGAAAATAAAAGTAAATGATGCCAGGGAAAGTGCCATTCTAAAATATCAGAAGTATCAAAAATATCAGAGAAATAATCGGAAAGGAGAACCCCAAGTAGTTCCCCCGCTGCCAACAGTTGATGTGCTACTAGTCACTGAGGAGAAAAATTATTTGAAAGAAAGGCGACAGGCTTTGATTGATCAACTGTGGACGGGAATGCAGTGTGCATCTTGTGGGTTAAGATTTCCACCTGATCAAGCTATTAGGTACAAAATATAACAAGTTTCAAGTCCATCCGTATTACTATTAATTATTGCATAATGACAATTACTCCAAAACTGATGGATATCAAGATTCTTTTCTAATCTATCTATTTGCGTTTGTAGGTATTCACAACATTTGGATTGGCATTTCCGACGGAACCGTAAAATAAAGTCAAGTGCCAAGAAAGCTCAAAGTCGTACCTGGTACTATAACTTATCTGATTGGATAAAATTTGAAGAAATTGAAGATTTGGATGAGCGAGGTAAGTAGATCGGCTTTATTGTCATAGTCTTAGTCGTCTTAGTCTTAATCGTATTGCAGTTCTTAACTTTTATGGTTTTTATAGCTGCCAGCTTATTCGAAATCCAAGATGAAGCCGATGCTGAAACGATAAGTCCCAATGCAGTCGTTTCTCCGGAAGAATGTACTGTGGTGGCTTCTGGTCATGAAGGTGCTCTGTGTCCTCAATGTGGAGAGGTATTCACTTCATACTACGATGAGGAGAAAGAGGAATGGAGAATGAATGATGCTGTCCTAGACGAAACTTACGACGGGGAAGGAAAAGTATATCACTATGTTTGTTATCAGGCAAGTGAACCATTTTCATATTGTGTTAACGGTTATCAATGGTCATCACAAGTAGGAATGAGTCAATACTAATACCATGTATTTCTATGCTTCAGGATTATTTGAAATCCATGGTGGAAGAACCAATACAAGTCGAGGAAGAGGACACCGCAATGGTTGACTTGCAAGTAATTGAAGAACCATCACCAGAAATGGAGGTTTCAAGCCCCACCACCCCATCGGTATCGGTGGACGACGACGATGATGAAGTTTTGATTTTGAAAGAAGGGAAAAAGGAAGTAGTAGTAATAGATGTAGATGATGAGGATAGGATGAATGCAGTAAAATCGGACGAAACTAATGAGAATGAAGTAAAAAATAAAGAAATTGAAAACGGTCCCGATTCACCAAAAGAAAGTACTACTACTACAGAACATAGTGATAACTTATCTATTGATGATAAACCTGTCCGTAATTATTCTATTATTAGTAGACCTATTGCCTCCCCTATTACTGTAAATGACGATTCCTCGTCTAATTTGTTACCGGGTATTTCTGAGGGCTCAACGGGTGGGGTTTTTGGGTTTGCCCTTAATTCAGGTGTTATAAGTGTTCGGCCGGAGTCTCCTGACCATGTTGATGGAAAAAAGATAGTGTATAAAAGTATGACGTTTGATTTCCCAAAAATCAAAATTGAGCCACCCGATGTGCCTGATGATTTGGAGTCCGTTTTTAATCCAGATGATACTGACGTGCCGATGCCCTTATCAATTGTACCAGTGATAGACACATTTGTCCACGAGCCAATTGACCTCACTGGAGAGGATGACTCTGAAGACACTGTCGATGAGGGCCGTCGACCCCTTCATCAAACGACGTCTATAGATGGAAATCTTCATCAGGAAGGTAAGCTTTTACCAACTTTAGTATATAACATCATAGCAGAAATCACTTATCAATAACTACTTTTCATTGAATTATTTTCAGAGTATATCCCAGTCCCTTTTTTCCCCCCTGCCAAAATCCGCATCAACATATCTGGACTGGACATTTCAGCTTCAGCGAAATCACCCCAATCAAAACCTGAAGAAGGACAAACATCTCCCAAGCCCACGACTGATAATGCCCTTGCCCCACCCTCTCCCAGTAACACCACAACAACCCGTAGTCCCGAGCACAGTGATACATCGACTAATGCAGAAATTGTGTTCACAAATGAACTGAAATGTCTGAAACCAAGCCTAGCCAAGTTCATCGAATCTGGCCGTAAATTTAAGAATTGTCCACCAAAAGAGGGAAGGAAGGAAGAATCTGGCCTGTGTGTGATATCGTAGTTAATAGGTACATGCAATTTTATTTCTCTCATTTCGCATTGTTTGAAACATCACGTACGTAACGTAAAACGGAATTCCACTTCAGTGCATCCTGCTAAAATGTGATATTAGTTTAGAAAAAAGGTTTTTAATGACTTCGTTACAGTCGCAAACGGATTTTAATCATCGGAACATTGAAATAAAAGTTCTATTTTTCCTAACTGCTTTATTGGTCAATTTGTTCTCGAAATTTAATAATAATTACTGATATTCATGTTTGTTAAATTGTAATAATTTAGTTTAAATTCTGTAAATGTGCGATAATTCAGATTGTCATTTGTCATTCATTATCAATTCAGATGAAAAATTGGTTAAAATTGCTCTAAAATTTTAGTCATAATCATATTCACTTTTACCTTTCATGCAAAATTTGCTTAATAATGCAATGCAAAGGATGGCGAAGGAATGATTTCAGGCGTCGTTTTTGGTTTGTGTTGGTGGTGGTTGTTGGCATCATGACATTGGGTCTTTTGTGAAGTCTTGGGTTTTGGGGGGAGGGGATGCGGTGCTGCCCTGACATTGGAGATGTATTCGTGGGAGTGGGAGCAACTTACAAATCCCTGACTTGACTCCATCAACTTTAATTAATATCATTAATAACTTGTAATGTCTATTTAGATCATTTATTTACAGATTTGACTATGCATCACATGAAATGAAATAATAAAAAAATATATGCTTCAGGATGTTATATGGGTTATGGAATGTTTAGTAGCTGATAGTTCATGATAAAGTTGTACTTTAAAACTACAATAATACATTATTACATAGTATTTCTAATTTCTTGGGATTCTCTACCTACTTTTAGAATATAGATTCTACCCTTTAAACAATTTAGTATTTAGTATATTTCAAGTCTTGGATTATAGGACATTTAAACAGTTCGTTAATAAAACCAAAAAAAACGAAAACCACAATTTGTCGTTCTTCGATTGTTTTTT
>JAQIWQ010000890.1:0-13136 GCA_034695825.1 Folsomia inoculata
CTTGTTCCTGTCAGCATTTTATTCCTTTCCAGAGTGTGTCTTAAAAGGCGATGATACCTATTTAGAAAATAAAGTCTCTTACTATACCACTTTCTTTCAACTATGGGTTGAAACACCCACAACAGAGAAAGTCTAAAATAATTGATACTCGAGTTCAGTCAACTTTTACTTTCACCATTTCCCGTATTAACCTCCCAATATTGGCCAATCTTGTTTGAATTAATTGTACTAGGAATTCAATTTCTAAAACAATGATTCTGTCGTATTTTCCTTTTTCGAATGCTAATTCAACACTGAAAGTTTTCTCTTTTGAATCGGTAAACTGTGTCAGCCTCATTTAATAAAAATCCAAAGTTTCATCCGTAGGCAGACACCCCCACAAAGAAATGTTTGTTCTGCTTAAATCACAAAGTTTAAGTTTTGACAGTCGAGCCCTAAGTTTTTTCTACTTGATTTGGTAAACAGAATAGAGGAATTGGTTGGTGCGGGTACCAGATTGCTGCTCAACCCGATTAATTTTTCCAATTCCAAGGAACCATTTTTAATATTGCGACATTCAACGCTCTTTTAGCATGGATTTCTTTTTCTTTGCTTCATCAGTTCTTTCGCCTTCCTTTCCGTCTCTATTCATTCTTAATTGTAATCCACTTTCACCATTGAACGAGTCAGAGTCGCTCAAATTCAGACAGTTCAAAACAGACTTGAACATTCAATTTTGCATTCAGTCAGCCGTTGCTTGGATGAACTTCATTTCGACGCTCAGTATGTAGACTTATTATTAAAGATGAGAGAATTTCTTGCACAAGATATTTCAAGTGCTCTCACATTGTATGACGGGTTCAAGTTTCCTAATCCACCAACCATCCACCACAATTTTGTTCCCATCTAAACTTTGGCTGTATGGACAACTATAACCTATTCTCAAAGTAAAAGGCAATTTAGTCTGAGGAGCAACATGAGCAAGTGATCTGATCTCTTGACAGATAGGTAGGTAGGGAGGTGGTAGTGCATGATATGGCAACTATTGTTGTATGGAAATGAGATGGGGTGTTTGGAAAAGGTGAATTGAGTTGAGCAATGACAATCTTGTTTGTTTTCTTGCTTGATGCACGAATAAAAAAAGTGGTAAGGAAGCAAATTTGAGCAAATGAATCTTGCTCATGTCATGTTACGAGTAACCGCATTTGTAATACCACAACATTGCTCAATCCCATGATTGAAAGAGAGAAAGCAAAGACGATAGCGTCACGTTCATTGCACAGTGTTGACTGATGACAGGAATGGGGAGAATTTTGGTTGAGACACATTTTGATCTTCTTAACTCTGTTGGCAGTAAACAACTAGCCCAAACAAGAGCTGGTTGCTCTCAAATAACAAGGAGGTATTGATTTATTTCCCTCAGAACACAACAAAATATTGTGAATAGGGCCACAATGCGCAGGGAAGTACACAACAGAACATAAAAGCAGCATGTATGTTTGATGATGTGTACTGCTTTACAAGTTCAGTACACAAGTTGATCTTGCCCTCGATGCACTCATCGCCTTCTCCCTGTTACTGCTGCTCCTTTCTCCATTCTCTTTCTCCTGCTTTCTCTGATATACAAACAACACAACTAACAAGCAAAATCCGTCCACATTGAGACTTGTTGGCAGTCTACGATACCAAGCACGTTGCGGAGCTAAACTAGTACAACCTGAGATATCTTAAACTGTCAGACTGAAATAAATAGTTCAGAAAGAATTCATCCGACCAAATAAACTAAACCAGTCTGTCTATAGTGTGCAGCTAACCTACATTTACTGCTTGTGATACCCTATTTCTATTTTGTGAATTTAACTTGACTCAACCACGTGGTGTTCATCCGGTGTTGAACAGGTTGCTCGAGACAAAACTTTAAAAGCTGTCATATCCTTACAAATCCTTTTCCTGCTTTTGCTACTACTGGTACTGCTACTCATTGTCAGTATCACTACTGATGATTGTCGCCTTTTTAGATACGACTCATTCCCTATCATCGTGTACTCTGGGTCATTGATTGTACATCAAACTAATATAATACCTGCTGTGGTATACATTGACATGTCTAAACCTTGTTCATTCCTTATTGTTGGTTTGGTGGATGGTTGCGATGAGATGGTCCAGACTTTGTGAAAGTGCCTGTAAATTTTTTAAATGGAAAACACCTTTAAATAGTCTGAACAAAATCAATAAATAGTAGAATTGGACAGAGAGGAAGATTGGTAGCAAACTTTCTGAACTTTTGAGAGCATAACAATCCATCCTCCTCTTCTCTTGGACCAGATGCACGTACCTGTGGGGGACAAGGCTGAAGACACGCTGCCACTGGTACCTTTCTCTTTTTTTTATTTCTTCTCCACTTTCTTGGTAATAGTGTCCCTAGCTGATGTGGCTCTGCTGTTTGGAGACATGAACAATTCTTTTTCCAACAGCGTAATCTTGTGAAGGAAGGCATTTGATGTTCATGGTGTCCTTTCTCTCACTTCTTATGCACCACCCAAATCGTGGCTGACTTGAAAATTGTTCTTTTCTCTTTGAATTTGAACTTGCCATATGCTATTATTATTCAAGTATACTCAACCAACTATAGCAAGGGATATCGTGGAGGCTGCAGCTGGTGACATTCAGCAGTTGAATATTCTCTGCCACTATTTCTCTGCCTTGTGAATGATCTGATCAGAATGCAGTAATGGCAATACGTATTGATGGGAGGAGTGACGCGCTTCTCGTGTTCAAAATTTAATAGGGTTAGCTTTACGATTGGATATATTTTGTCACACTTGCTTTTCTCGTGGTCTGTGTTTTATCATAAATTTCTAGGTGTCAGCAAGTGTGTGTGGGTTAGGATAGGGGTGGTTCGTCGGCTGAAATACTCTTTCTGATTGTATGACCTCCACATGTTATCCGTACTTGTTTTTCTTGTTAATCTACATCTATCATCAAATGTTTCATGTTTTATTCAACAATGTTACAAAGACCTTCGAAGTGACATCAATCTTATCCACTTATTCCGTTCCAAAGACAAAAATCGACATATCTGGAAGTCCATAAATTCACCGTTTCCTCCGTTCCTTGCTCTTATACAATGCATCGTACATGGTCCACTATAACACTTTTGAGAAAAGAAATAAAACGGAATCCACTCTATCTCACCTTACCTTGTGTCATTATTTTTTATAGAGAAAGAAAGAGAAAGAAATCAAAAAAACTGCCCGATGCCCAATTGTTAGTTGTGATTGTGACGTGACTATATACAAATTTGACGGAAGAGAATGGTATATTGTTTTGATAGATAATGTCCGTTGTTTTCTTAGTTGCATAATGTTACGTTTTTACGTTTCTCTTTGTCTTATTTATCAATTTTTACAAATGTTTGTAGTATTCAATGTTGAATTCTGATTTGCGTCTTTTTGATCCGAATTTCAATGTCGCCTGCATCTAAAATTTGTTGACTTTCATAAATAAATATAAATAAATCTCCTTCTATTTACAATCCCTTTTGTGCTTATTGCTCACCATCTATCCACAAATCTCTTGAATTGTTTTCAATAATATTTTATCCCATTTCTACATATTTCACAAGATGCTATTATATAACTTGTTGCTTGAAATAGAAAATATAATTTAATCCGTATTTAGTTTAAACACGAATGACGAAGCGACAAATCGATAACTCTTTTCCTAAGGCATGTACACATGTGATGATTTCATATGAGGGAACTAACCCAATTTGTGTTATAATAAACTTTGCTTTATTATTAGGAGCTACATAGTAGGCTATTGCTGGTGATGGTGAAAATATTTTGTTACTCTTTTTCCACTTAGAGTTTGGCCAGAAGCTTTATGCAGCTATAGAGTTACATTTAAGAGCCGTTTTTTGTTCTTTCTCTTTCTCTCTCTCTAACATCCTGTCCCTTGACGATATTGTGCAATAGTAGTAGAACCAGCTCAACCCGGTGTCGGTCGAGTACATCGTTGAGCGTCTCATTCTTCCTCGTGTGTGTGAATGCAGGCAGTTTGACAGATATAAAAAGATAAAAATTGTTAATTTGATATCTGTAATGTTATTTCTGACTCGTATTGAT
The DNA here is from genome assembly GCA_034695825.1 of Folsomia inoculata. NCBI lineage: Eukaryota > Metazoa > Arthropoda > Collembola > Entomobryomorpha > Isotomidae > Folsomia > Folsomia inoculata. Next base: position 4,107 of record JAQIWQ010000890.1, read on the forward strand.
TTGAGGAGTTACAAATAAAAAGGAATTCACATGATGCATGAGTAATACAAACAATTTGACAGAATTTTCCATGATTTAAAAGTACCGTGCAACGAAATTGGAGCCATTATGGGATGGGATCGCAAGCTTGTGTAATGTATCTTTATAACAACACACAGAGGAGGGTTGAAATGGATATGGTGATGGATTGTGAACAGCCGAGAGGAATTTGTGGAATTGTTTACAACGAATTAGAGGAAAGTTGTTGATTAGATTGGAAGTAAACAACAAAGAGTAATAAACAAGAGGTTTGAAAAGGACAGAGCAGAACGAACTGAAGGTAGTTCTTCTAAGTTAGTTATCGTCTTGGTTTATATTTCCAGAGACCAGACCAGACCAGACGTGGCAAAATCATGCAGGCTGTTGTATTTTAGGTTTTTAGCTGGTTATGTTTGATATTTACCCAGTTAAAAGCCTGGCTGACTGTGTATGTAGTTGTTGGACTGGTTACATGGTAGTGGTATTGGTTTTTCAGGGGAATAAAATATAAATATGTAAAAAGAGAAGCAAGAGTACACAGTATGTCAGTTCGATGTTGTTGTTGTGTTAAAGTTACACATAATTGGAATCCTAGGAAATGGGTTGGCTTGCTGTACATATGAAAGCATAATATTCTGTACCATATAGTATAGAGGTAGAAGAACCACTCGGTGCTCGCCTGAGACTATTGATTTTGCTCGACTGTTTGTTTTATTGTTTGTTTATGTTGTCAGCAGTTTTAGTTTCTCGTACATTCAAAGTAGCATTATTGATTGGGAAATCCAATCCCGAAAATGGTTCCACCGAACAGCGTGGTGGTTACCTAGCAAAGCATCATTCTCACATTTGAATCACTCAATTCGTCCTTGTGGTACTGGACGTGACATGACACTGACGTATTCCATTCCCATCATCTGTACCTCTAGCTATACCTATTTAATAAATCCAAACCCGAAGAGCGATCCATGAAAGAACGATGATTAAAATCCTGGGGACATAACAGCCACGACCTTTTGTGAGTGCCCATCTCTCTTCACTACGGTACTGCTTCGAATATTCGCGTATTGTCATTGTCAGTTTATTCAGCTGAATGGGATCAAATGCACAGTAATTGGACAGACTTTACTCGCTCTCATTATTATTATCTATCCAACTAATATCCCCTCCATCTTCTTTACCACTATCTACATATGTGTGTATGTGTATATGAGAAGAGAGTGTTTTATGTTATCCAACTTCAATTAATCGCCCCTCCGTCATCACCGTTCCTTATTTACGCCAACAACAAGACGGCACAACAAGAGGTCATTTGATCTGTGCTTATCTCTTTTTCTCTGACCGTGATTTCATTCATGACCATATGGAGGAAACTCTATAATGTTTCGCAAACACTTTTGCACATTTCAGGCCAGTTTCTGCATGCACTGTGACTGTAGACCAAACAACGTTTCGAAATAGAAGATGCATAAAAGATTGTGACACCATGCACGATCGGATGAAGGAAGGAGAAGAAAAAAATTCAGCACCATTATCCAAGTGTAGTCCAGTCCAGTCCAGTTGTAGTGGAGATGAGACGATCGCCGTCTCACCTTCACCTCACCCGATGTCTACAATGCATTTAATTTTATTCTACTCGTTATACTTGTCCTAACTGCACAAACACTAGCAGATTCAAGTCAGGGTATATAGTTCATGGATGTTGTAAAGTAAACCGTTCTTGACCTTGTTCAACTATACTTATTTATTATCCCACTATTTGCATACACATTAGTGCTCTTTCATGAAAACATGCGTTAAAAATTGCAAGCATTGTCATACTGTGTCGACTCTACACAAAACAATAACCACTTAACCTAACCACGATACTGAAATGTCTCACTATGCATGTCTGCAGTAGCAACCTGATTCTTTTCCTCGTTAAAAATTTATCTACAAACAACAATGTTTATTCGCTTCTCGCAAACAAAATATCTTTCCAATAAAGTAACCCTTTTACAAACTTGTACATTTCGAACAGTACAAAGTGGTGTGATGATGGGATATGAATTGCAATACCACAGTGTGTCCCCTTTTATATGAGTATGAAAATAAGAGTGATGGAATCAGTGTTCTACTGTAATAAAATGTTGTCAGTGGTTTATTGCAAAGATAGAAGGATCGCAAAGATAGAAAGCTATGGTATGAGTAGATATTATTGACTGGTAGAATTGGATGAAAAAGCTATTTGTTGTTTACTTTGCATCGTATCGCCCTTGTTGTTATTGGGACGGGTTGGTAGTTTGTAGTAAGTCCAGTTTGTCGAAGAAATAACAGAGTAGAGCAAGACAATACAGTACAATAACAACAAGGCCTTGGGAATTCGCCTGTTGTTTATCCTTGTTGCAAACACAACACAGTGTACAAATAAAGGATGGATGGAAATAAAATAAAGTAAACCTCAAGTCTTTATTCTGGGAGATCCGTTCGTTCGTTCATACATATTATATGATGATACCACCACGATACTCATTCGCTATAACTTGAACACAACAACAACAACCACTATTGTGTGTTCTATGCTGTTTTCTGCCTACATTAAATTTACACTTGGTCACATTACATTTAGTATAGTCCAAATACATAGGGTTGGATGATACACGTTCCTTCTCATAAAAACATTGTGCTATTACTGCTACACGTCTCCCTTCAATTCAATTCAATAGTGGGCTCATAATATTTTATACATCCACATCACAGAGTATCCAGCAGTTCTCACATGGTACACATGCCACACACATTACATTTTTAGTCACCACGTTCCATGAGCTTCCAAACACGCTAAATAACTACTCCACTAAACATCACCATCACACCTTCTCAACTTGAGACGTACATGTCTTGTTGCTCTCATCAAGCAAATGTGGTTTTCTAAGGTGTCTTTTGTCATACAGAAATAAGTATTTGACCTGACCTATCTACCAACGTACATCTCTTGGTCCAAAGTAGTTTTTACCGAGAGAGGAAAGTGCGTACAATTAATACAAACAAGGAGAAAAAGAGAAATAATGGTGTTTATCTTGCGAGTCGGGTAGTCTCAAAGTTCCCTTCTCTGTAAGTAACCTATGTGGGTTGGAATTAATGGATATGTGTGTACTGTAATAGTCTCGTAGTGAGTTAGCAATAAGTGTTGCAGACAACAGGAAATTATTATCTTCCTTTCAGTTCTATAATAATTATTGTCATAAAGATAATTGATTGGAATTGAATGGAAATATGCGTAGGATGGGCGATGTCTTATAGGCAGTGAAAAGGTTTCAGTGTTTCATTCAAAGTGTCTAATTTTGCAAGGTTTTAATCTCTCGGTTTGTTATAAAAGGTGCAATTTATATAAGGTATTGGTTTGAGACAATACTATTACATAAGAAGTCAACAGAGTTATATAATGGGCTGTTCTATATAGTTAAGTACGTGTCTAGTTAAAGGAATGCAATTTGAGGAAACGGGTATGTTTGATAAGATGAATCAACTACTACAAGAAGATGTTCCTAGTGATAATTCAAGTACATCATAAAACAAAAGCCACAAACTCATGTAACATTTTGGATTTATGGACTACTCTGGCACTTGTGCAGAAAATGATTCATTGAAGAATAAAGTGGGGAAAGAATAATTTACGAGATTTATTACGATCGTATGTATAAAACGTCTTGTTAACTTTATGAGACTGGTGAAATGATATGGATTCAATGTGAGACTAACTTTTGTAGAAGATATTACAACTCTTCATCATCTTGTCGAATCTCTCACGTACGTACGTGTTGTGAAGTTGTCCATTTGAGGTTATATTAAGAGAGACAGGAAAGGAGTAGGTGGATATATATTTAGCGTTGAATTAATACGAAACGTTGTCTGCCTTGTTTCCTTCCTGTAGTGGGTTTGTTAGTGGGTGATAATAATAAAAATCCGACCATTTAGTAGTCGGTAGTGGCTTAAGTGGCCTATCTTGCCTCCCATCCATGGAAGGATAAATGTTCACAGGGGAGATGAAGCAGGAGAAATCGGATGAAGTGTACAATGTAGTGTATGTGATGTTTTGTTGTTTCTTTCGTTGAATACCATACGTACCACTGGAGGAGAAAGAGATGATAAGATCATTATGAGGAGTTGGGAATTTGTCGGCTTCTTCTTGTCCTCGTGTCTCGCTTTTTTGCCATTTATTGAACGGCTTCCTTTTTATACTTTTTATTTCATCATCGCCACTGTGCCGTTGCTCCGTCTTCCTGCCCTCCTTTTTTGGAAATTGCATTGAATATTTGTCAAGTGTGGGCAAAACGATGACAAAAATGATAGATTTACTATACCACCGTTTTATACAACCTTGCCTTGCAATGAATTGTGGCTTGTGGTTACGTATCTCAGTCAGTTGGATTTTGTTGAGTATTCATTTGACTCTTGTCTCTTTTTGTTTGTACGAAATAACGGATGGATCATCGCATTCGAGAAGAACTAATAAATGATTTGGCAAATGTAATGGTTGGACTGCTGAATTAGTTAAAGCCTGTAGTGCTAAGAATTGTAGTTTAAATTCATTCACAGTTTTTTAAAGATGACCTTTAATTTGTTGTATAAATTTATACCCATACGGGAAACTTGTATGGGTACAGTTATCTGAGTAAAGAGGAAAGGAATAATATTAAAGAGATAGAAAATGGTAGGAAAGAGATGCTGATTTGAATAGGAAAGATGAAGATGAAGATTGTAAAGTAATAATACGCGAACATTTGTTTTAAAGTAAAATGATGTGGACAAATCTGGTTGTTCCTTAACTCTTTAGGATGGCGCAATAATGGACGGCGACGGTGACGGTGATGGCGTTATTAATCTGTCTCAGCGACCTTCTGCTGCAAACACGCCCAATGGGAGCATCGAATATGAAGACAGTGGCCAGGTTAGTAGTATTCAAATTCAACTCTGGTTTATGACATTTGTAATTTTAAATGAGTTTGGTTGAACAATCATGTTCTAGAGTGTTGAGATTTTTGTCACTCATTCATTCCTTTATTCACCAAGATGTTGGGCAGAGTATGGTGTCTGGGGTGTGGTGTGTATTTTGGGTTCTATTCCCTCTGTTAATCGAAGTAATTGTAAGAAATGAGGAAATTTGTGTGGTTGATGATGAAAAGACAAAGAATAAGAGGGCATCGTTTGAAGGGAATAGGGAGACAGGTGATTATTATGTACCTTAAATGCCACTCATCTTGGCTGTGTCTCTAGAGAGAGTGGTTGATTGCCATGTCACAAAGTTTGAGCCCCTACTCACCCATCACCACAACCAGAAGAAATACGTATTCTATCATTACAGTTTTATGCTACACATTTGCATGGGGGAGTTTTTGGGGAGCTTTATATTTACGGAAAGTTATAATTAGAAATGAAGCTAATTTTTCATCTTTTGTTTTTGAAAAGATCCTTCCTCTATTTTAATTAAGGTTAAGACAAATGCCAGGTGGATTAGATGACTTTTACCCTGTCTCTATCTCTGTCTCTCTGGATGGTCTTTGTGTGTCGGTGGCAGTTGGAATGAGGAATTCCCTCAGAGATGAATTTGTCACTTTTGTTCTCAAATCCTCCTGAAACTCTGACACTCATCTTTAGGTCACTATCAATCGGCTTAACAAAAATTACAGTCCCTATCCATCCCCCCCAGTTCAATTCTATTCCTTTATCTCTCCGACAGTTCAATTTTCTATTTCTCAAAACTTTCTCATTTAGAAAACGTAAACTTTACTCTTTTTCACGTTCCACTTCAAAAGAGTTGAGCTCTTTCCTCGCCACTCTTAGTTGCCATTAATTAGAAACAAAGCAATTTGTTTAATTCCTTCAACTTTTACTCATTGCAATCAATCCTTCCCTCAGTTGCTGCGCTGCACTAATTGATGTCGACTCACGCAGAGTCTTACTTTCTCAAATTTCTCAAGAGCACAATTTATCTCCGGAGGTGACACTTTTCAAAAATGAACATTAAAATCTCATCATTAGTAGAACATGGCTCCATCATTACATGAAAGAACGGTGGTGGAACCTTTATGTCGGTGCATGCATCTCATAATATATGCCTGGTTTTTAGACCCACATTTTAATGCAACCCGTATAAAGTAAATTCAAATAACGGAAGGGAAAAATTATCTTAATTTAATTTAAACAAATATTCTAACAGAGCACCAAATTTTGGTTAAGAGGCGACGATAAGGCTGTGACTTTTAGTATATTCAAAGCCATGTCACTATAGGATGATATTCTTTGACATTTGAGGTGAGAAAGTGTCACTTGAAATGCATTATTCATGCAGCAACCCCACCTCCAATTTGCATTGTGCTCTTAGACTTGAGAAATTGTTTTATTGGTGATTTCTTGTGGTTAAAACAGCAGACCCTGCATGTACAAACTACTTTCATGTCATATTATGAAGGGGTCGAGTATATAGTGGAACATTGAGAATTTTAATAACTTATTCCGGCGTCGTATGTGGTAATACTAATCGAGTCTAAAATTGTGGTGATTGGGATTTTGATGGGCGAATGGATGGATTGTTTGTGTAGAATAAATGTTGTGCTGGAACCTATTATCGTAGGAAATGCGGTATGTATGTGGGATGGGAACTGGAAAACATTTTGAAATTTGTATCCAATTTACTTTGTTTATGCAACAGAGAAAAGGAATGGGCTGGATGATGTCCTCCTATCGCTCCTTTCAATTGAATTTGGGACGCAGAGCTTGTTTAGATTCCTGCTCGGCTGTTTAGTTTAGCCCAACAAAGAAAACAGTCATGTGTTTATTCTGCTTGAAATAGCAGTGCGCAAGTGAGTGCATGGCTTTCTCCAATCTTCCTCCGGCTCTTGTTTGGCACGAGTAAACAAACGGTGCAATATACAATGCTTTCACGAACAACCCCATTATGACTTCATGCAGGCAGGCCAGACACAAATAATGCCCCCTATTTCCCTATATATTCATCCACTCTAATAAGTACGTACATGTCTACGTATATGTCAATCACTCCAACTGCTCCCACCATCATATAACCAACCAACCCAACATTAGTCGCCTTAGACCTATTTATTTTTAGTCACTTTTTGCCACTTGAAAAACTAACTCATCTCACCAACCAACACTTTTTGTTTAGAAATTCGTCACCCGGCTAAAAGAGAGAGAGAATTTCTTATTCCCAGGCCGTAGGATGAGCAGTTTTTAAACAAAATGTTTTATGGGATGACTGGTCGGATTTAAACTACTCAAGAGTTACAGCAAGTGGTGGTGGTTGTATACAAAAGTGGAGTGCGACGAAGATGCATGAAGGGGGAAGGGTGGTTATTGTTGTTATTTTGTTTACCATTCAAGCAGGCATGGTAGCAGCAGGGGTGGGTGTCCTGTCCTCTTAGTGACGTGACTATATAAAATCATCCGTCAGAATAAGAGGCTTCCATGATTTGATGTTTCATTTTATGGTGGCAGTATAACTGTTGTGGCGTTTGCTGTGATATAAAATGATGTTTAGGTGGGATGTTGTGTTGTTTGTTCATGGAGGATGAATGTGAGGGGATACGTATAGCTATTGTACATGCAACTAGCAACTAGCCGACTGTTTGTTAAAGAAAGAGGAAATGATCGATACAAATACACAAGGAATAGGATATTGCTTCGAGCTGAGGGACACAATGGGATACAGGGCTTCCTCAGTTGTTTAGATTACTCAGGCATCCATCTGCAGAATAAACAGAGGCGTAATTGCGCTCGGCGATAGATTGGTGATGTGGACAGGGTGAAAGTATAAGGGAGGAGGCTCCTCCAGTGTAAACATTCCCAGAGAGAGGTCCATCTATCCCACAATGACTTATTGTTCCCATTAGGCTCCATAACGCAACCCTACCATACCATGAGCCATGTCTTGCCATGAGTCGACCCATTGTCTCACTTCCCTGCATGCAATTAAACGGAAAGTCCTGAGAGATTCCCGTTAATAAAACTCTAAACTAGTAAACTCTAAACCGATGGAAGGATCCAGTCAGGAAAGTATAAGAAAGAAGTTCTGCTACTGACTGCTGCGGTGGATTGATGCAGATAGATGAGAGAGAGCAGATCAATTTAAAAGAAGTTGAAGTATAAGTTGATTATAAAGTAAAAACCAGTGGCTGTGTAGAGAGAATAAGAAATAAGGAACAATCTAATCTGAAGGAAACAAGTCAAAAGTGAGAAAGTGAAACAATAGTTGCCAGAAGAGAGAATACTATATAAAGCATGGCTCTGTTATAATTGTGGTTGGCTTGGATGGTGGATGGGTGGGTGGTTTACTAGCAGTATAGAAAGATTGCATGAATTGATGAATAATTTTTTCTTGCTCTTACATCCTTTTCGATAACGGACCTGGCTTGAGTTCTTACTAGCTATAATGACCTGTCGTGGGTTGAGATGGGAAATATTACCGTCATTAAGCAAAAGAAGTTTCAAAGAAAAATGACGAAGTCAACAAAACTCTACCCTTTCCTTCCTTTTTCTTTTTTGACTGCCTGAGCACCAAACCAAAGCTCCCAGCATAACATAATTAAAGTCCTACCAATAAAAATGCATACATGGCACCTTACTTTGCTTCCCAATAATTATAGGAAATTAATATGCAAGCCGCCAACTCTTCCCTTTCTCTCTTTCTCTCTCTTTGAAACCACCCATTGTGTCCTCACTGGGCTGCTCCAACAAATTACTACAAGTGCTTAGCTGGCCATGCTGTGTGGAAGTTGCTTGAGAATTGTGTGAAGAAAAGAGAGAGAGAGAAAGCAAGAGAGGAGAGATCCCACTTGGAACGAAACCTAAATGTTCCTTCCTGGCTATTTGTTGGGTTTCCTATGCTGCTTTACTATACCTTCTCTTACGTATCTTAGTATGTGGAGGGGATGCCACTGTCCCGTGTCGAAATTCCAGATCCACTTGATCGGCAGGGGCCGGTTGAGAAAATGAGGATAACAACACTGTGGATTTCGC
>JAQIWQ010000891.1:0-13134 GCA_034695825.1 Folsomia inoculata
AGTTGTTGGAATCGTTGTAGTTGTTGTTGGAGCCGTCATAGTAGTTGTTGGAATCGTTGTAGTAGTAGTTGTTGGAATCGTTGTAGTTGTTGTTGGAGCCGTCATAGTAGTTGTTGGAATCGTTGTAGTAGTAGTTGTTGGAACCGTTGTAGTTGTTGTTGGAGCCGTCGTAGTAGTTGTTGGAATCGTTGTAGTAGTAGTTGTTGGAATCGTTGTAGTAGTTGTTGTTGGGATCGTTGTAGTTGTTGTTGGAGCCGTCATAGTAGTTGTTGGAATCGTTGTAGTAGTAGTTGTTGGACTCGTTGTAGTTGTTGTAGGAGCCGTCGTAGTAGTTGTTGGAATCGTTGTAGTAGTAGTTGTTGGAATCGTTGTAGATGTTGTTGGAGCCGTCGTAGTAGTTGTTGGAATCGTTGTAGTTGTTATTGGAGATGTTGTAGTAGTAGTTGTTGGAACCGTTGTGGTTGTTGTTGAAACCGTTGTAGTAGTAGTTGGAACGGTTGTCGTTGTAGTTGGAGGAGTTGTAGTGGTGACTGGCACCGTGAAAAAGGCCCTTGTCAAGGGTGAACCTTCCTATAGCAATCAGAAAACATGTTTCTCGTTCCAAATAGTTAAAGCTTAAATTTTCATTTATTTCGACTCACACTTCCTGCAATGGCCGCAGCCAAAAGTCCAAATACGGTTAGAAACCTCATTTTGGTAGAGGTGCTGGTACACTGATCCAAAATTCACTCCGAATTCATCCATAGAGTACCCACCTTTGTTTTGTATAGATTAATGTGACCTTGTGTCGAAAATAACCTTTGTTAACGCCACATGTAATCGCCACTTGAATAAACTCACAGCAATACAGTATACAAGACAATTTTAAATGTTTGTGTATTGTAATTTGGAAACCAAACATTTGCATTGGCGTTTGTCCTGACATTATTCAATTGATGCTTTGTGAGAGAAAGGTTCGCTGGCTGACGTAAATCCCAGAGTTGACAATGGGAGACCAGGCTTAAATGGTCAAACTGTTCAATCAAAACCAAAGAATTTTACACCATACAATGATTTTCTGAACAAATGGTATAGAAATGATTAAACTAAAACTTGCAATGCAACTTGATTCTTCCAGAGCCAGTGTGTTCATAATTTGTCGGATAGTATTTTAAGAATGGTCAGAAATTTATCAGATTCTGCAAAATCAATTTTATTTTAGGTCTAAAATATGATATTGCAAACCCAGACACCCCCATCCGTGACTAAAAGAGCATGCATTTGCTTTGAGTAGTGCACGAGAAATAAACATGACAGCATATAAAACCTCGTCACAACCAAAAGCAAATGATAAACAAAAAAGCGAATAGCTTCCAAACAAATATTTATTTGGGCTCATATTTGCCATTCGTAGGCAACAATGGTCCATCATACCAAAAACCAGTGTGAGTCACCCTGTGGTACTTTGTACGAGTACAACTGAAAACGCTAACTTGACTTCGTATTTCTCAATTGTACCCATAGCCCGCTATCACCATGCCAAATGTCAGCCTTCTGCGACATCGGCGCATAAACCGCGCCAAAAACTAGTGGGGATTCCAATGAAATGACCCCCAACGGTCCACTTTTTTGCAGAGATTTGGCTCGAGTCTCAACGTCATTCCCAGCTTTCTAAAAAATATGTAGCAAAAATTTCAACTCGATCCGATAACTGAGCTATCGTGCCACAGACGACAGACAGAATGATTCCATTAACCCTGGCTCAGGATAAAAAAGATGGAATGCTATGTATTATATAATACAATGCAATATGGAAGAACAGATGTGAAGCATTTCAGTAATATGCCATCCAGCGATATATGTAGTACGTGGGTGCAGGTTTCACTTTGATAGGTATCCTAATGCAAATGATATGATACCATACCGGATGGTAATAACATAAGCCGTCGAGAAGTGAAAATACATGTAATTCCTTCCTACAATTTTATTTGTACTTAATTAAACTACTTTGTGTATTCAACAACTTTAAACATTTCACTGAAACCATTCACTGTGAACCATCATGACATAATTACTTCTACACTCTGGACATGTATAAAGAATAGTAGTTAGTTGGTAAACAAACTGGAAAGCTTTCCTTTAAAATGTATTCAACATACACCGAGTCAGGTCTAACCATCCTTTACGAGTCCAAAAATATTTTGATTCAAATGAAAAGTACATCGGCCTTCGTATCTATATCGACAACATTGCAAATCTCTTATCTAATTATTTTATGATTGCTTACATTATTCCCATTAAATTACGCATCCATCCATTACGCATCCTCATTATCGCTCAATGTAACCTCTTCGGGTGGCGGTCGAATGGGAGTCCCCAAGCAGACAACATCCGGAGAAGGTGTTCTCTTTGTGTTCTTCCTAAGCGAAGATTGTAATTTCTTGCAGGAACTAACAATACCTTCAACTTGCCGGATTTTACGCAAAACTCGTTTCGCCACCTCCTTAAGTGCGGATAAGTTTCTTGGATAAAATTCTGAGAAATTCAGCTTAACTTGGTAGAGGGTAGCAACCTTGTATTTTTCCACAGTTAGACGGGTGACAAGACGGTCGATAGGGATCAAATGCTGGACATCGATATGTTCAAGTAAGCGCCGTTTCAACGCCAATAACTCGATTGTATCCCATTTTCTGTGGAACTGAAATAAATTGCGGATTAAGGTCTGCACATCTCTGGACTAATCATTAATTCATAAAAAAATTATTCACCTGTTCAATATCCATGTTTTCAAGGTGTTGTCCTAATTTATCCGCCTCAACTTGAGAAAAGCTTCCTGGGCTTGCTAAATTATCAACGATACCCACCAATATCCATAACATTATTTTTCGTCCATCATTATTGAGACGTTTCTAAATTCAGACATCATTTTATAAGAGACGCATACATGTACCAAATTGATTGATTATATGCAATGTACAATTCATTCCTTACCGACGCATTGAAAACACGGCGGAGGTACAACTTGTCGTCGTGAAGTGGATCTGATCTGCGACTATTGACAAAGATTTGTATCAAATCATCAACCAGTAGTTTGACATCTTCAAGAGCACAATCTCCAACGCTTAATAGCATTAATTGGCTGCAGACATTTTTAAGCTGCAGTTTAAAATCTAATTTGAAGTTTTTGTCTTCAGTAACACCTTTTGAATTTGAATCTGCCGAGGTGGAAGTGGAAGCGATTCTTGTCTCTTGGACAGCAACTTTATTGGTGGTAGTGATTTTTGTGTCCATTAATTCAACTTTTACAGCAGGGACTGGATATTGTGCTTCAATATCTACATAGAAATAGAAATAACTCAACAAAATATTCCCCAAACACCCAACAATATTTAGAAATATTCAAAAATACCCATGATCGGCGCAGAGAAAGATGTGGAAACAACATTACATTGTGACGACAATGTGGTAGCTTCCAGCAAATTACCATTCTCATTTCCACCACCAATCTCCAAACCCTTCACCGCCTTATCAACTTGATCCAACAATTGCACCAAGTCCATACAATCCGATTGTTTCGACAAAAACCCAATTCGAATGCACTCTGACTTGAGGGAGTGTAGAATTTTCAAATGCTCCACGGTTACCATATATGGATAAGTTAAGACCTGTCAAGAGGAAACACATTTCATTAATTTCGGTTGAACCATCCGTCATATGTAGGAACTATCTGCATTACCTCCTTTAAAGTTTTGTCAAACATTTCTGCAAAGGAATTTGACATCTTTTTAACTTCCTCAGGTGGTTCTTTTCTAAAATTTAATCCTCCAATCACCCGTACAAAGATCCTGAGCACTGTTACACGTTTGGTGAACTTATTCTACATACAATGATAGGCATTACAATTTAACAATCCTTTAGTGTAAAGGGAAAATCCAAAGAAATCAAAGAAACTCACCACAGCAAAGAAATGCATCTGCAAAAGTGTGTTTAAAAATTCACACATTGTGACCGTATCCTTGTAGCGAGAAATGATTTCTAGAGCCTTCAGTGCTACCTCGTCAACTTTTTTATCCGATAAAGGGTACTTGGAACGGTCACATAGCGCCATTTCTGCAAAGAATGAAGAGTACGCTTCATTTTGTAGCGTATTGGGTGGTCGTGGTGGTGTTGGATATTCCTCCTGGTTTAAGTCATCATCCTGAAAGGCATAAAAATATCAATCGGTGAATAATGGGTCATGTTTTTACAAGTTTAACAAAACAAACCTCTGCAAAATTTTGAGGATGAGGTCGACGTTGACCTTGGCCCTGATGCATCCCACTCATGTCATTGGGTGTTTGTGAAGGAGGATGATAAAGTGTATTTGGTGGTAGTGGACGTGACCCCCCTTGTTGCCAGTGTTGATTAATCATAGAGTGATGAGGTGGAGGTGGAGGAGGAAAGCAACCCAGACCCCACTCAGGTCCCATCAGTTGGGGTGGAGGTAGATATTCAATCGGACCCCACTCAGGTCGCCAATTTGATGGTGGTGGATCAAAACGGGCACGATTGATTAATCGTGGTCGTTTAAAACTGTTGTCGTATGTCGGCCGGTACATTTTTAAGATTTTCTAAAGATTTTCTCACCAAAAACTCAGAAATAACTCTGATTCTGTTACAATTTAAATACAGGATAGTGCTTCCTTGAAAATATTCTTAATTTTATTTATATTTTGGTTAAAAGCTTTAATCAGCACGGATTTAGTTAAAGTGAGCGGTAGCAAAGAGAGAACTTTTTTGGCGCCTTCTTTTCTTCGTCTCTCCTATGCCCTGCAGAAACAGAACAGGCAGTTTTTTTTGTTTTGTAGAATATTCAATATTTATCTTTAGATTAAACTAGAGCTTATCCAGAGTGAGGTTATCATCAAAATGAGTAGGAGGATTGATGGAGAATTGATAACCCAACTGGAGGAAGACGATTCAAACTACAAATTCCTACAAAGGGTGGAAGGAAGCAGTGGGAATCTATGGGAAAGGTTTGCAATTCTACCAAATATCCAAGGACAAAAGGTTTGTTTACTTCATTTTATGTTATTTTGTGAATATTTTGTAATTGTTTATAATATTGTTTTTTTGTATTGTTTAGTATTCGATTGGGGACTTGTTTGTTGAAGGTGGTCAGGAGGAAAAGGGGGAGTTTATTTTTTATAATGTCAATAAACCCTCATTTTATGATGAATCAATATCGACCGTTCGGAGGAATGTCCTCTATGAGATAATTGTTGAGAAGGACAAGTATTGGATCACTTCTTGTGGGGTAAGATCTTATCCTTACTTAAAGGGCTCCTTAGTTAGTTAAGTATTGAAGCAGTGATAATCATCCTTCTTTCTTTCTTGTATCTGTTTAGGACGATATCATTTGGATGAATGGGGTCGAGATTGCAAAGAGGACAAGGGCGAGACTGAATTTTGGTGACTTTTTGAATCTGGGGGTAAAGGTCGAGTGTGGGGATGAGCTTTACAGGGCAGGATTATGGTTCAAGGTGTGTTGTTTAGAGTAATTTGAAGGGTTTATTTAATGGCGTGGGGTGGACAAGTGTTAATTAATGCAACAATATTTTAGGAAAGGGAGTTGGACCCAGAAGCATTTGTTAAGGATCACCGTGGATTGATACTGAAAATGGAAGACGAGGATATGATTCCACTGATGCCCAAGTGTAAAAAACTGGATCCAAGTGTTGAATTTACTCCTTTAAAGAACGAACTTGTAAGTTTTCTCGGCTTGTAATGTAATGTACAAAAAATTGTATGGTAACTATGGTATGGTTTTATGCCAGGTTTTATCCATCATTTTGTCATATCTTGACTTGAGACATCTGAAACAGGCTCGTTTAGTCTCGACATTATGGAACAATGAAGCAGCAAAGATAATGAGCAAGAGATATTTCGTTCGGTTTGACCTTTCTAACTATGCAGTGGCAAAGAGCTCGATGGCATTCTTTAGATATGTTCAAGAAATGAAGAATACCCAAATGGAAAGTTGGTCAATTTACATGGACGGGAGAGAGGATGTGTGAAACTTATTCGTCAAGTTGTATCAAGATATGGATTGGTTTCTTCCTAAATGCCACAACGTTAAAAGGCTTAATGTGGATTCAAGAATGTATTCAGCTCTGGATTTAGAGATGAACATCAAGATTTTGGCTCAACTCCAACATACTCTGGAGCACTTGGACTTTGACTGGTCTTTAAAATCGCCAAATGCCATACCTTCGGAGAAACTGGATTGCCAACTTTTATCAGCCATCCGTTTCAAGAAACTGCGAACGTTTGACTTGTTCATGCAAAGGAATGACGGGGATGAACCTCTGACAGATTTTTTCACACTTTTTGAACATTTAGTACAAGCGATTAAAGGGGTCTCAAGAATTGGAATCCACGCCACACCTCAAATCCGTTCAAAGTTTTTGGAATGCGTCAAGAAATCATCTCCCTTTCCTAATCTTGTGGCATATCAAATCTTCTTTGGATTTGAACAAGTCATTGGACAAGGATTTGAACCACAGGATTTAAAATGCATCATGGAATTGGAAAAGCGTTTAACAAAACTTGACCTGTATACAGAGAATTTAGCGGACCAAGAAAATTCACATCACCTTGAAGCATTGCTCTTAAAACATTCAAAAACATTACATTATAACTCCAAATGAACACCCAGGGACGATTAATCTTCCAGTATTTCCAAATATCAAAGAATTGTATGTAGCAGTCGATGATCAAGTAGAGCTGACACAAGTTTGTACACTTTGTCCCCTCAAGTTTACCAATTCAAGCAAAAATTATGTTGATTATGCTAAACACTTTCCATCGCTGCAATATCTTACATTGACTCCTACAGAAGGTTTACCTTTAAGTGAATGGGATGATTTCGACCAGAGAAAGGACCAGAATAACAAATGGGAGAAATATTGGGACTTTCTCAAGGTATTCTTCCCCATCCGTCAAGGAGATGATGGTGAAGGCGCACAGCAGATTTGTAAAAGTTTAAAATATCTGAGCATCCCATATGACGATCTGCGTCTTTTACCACAACTACAGAAATTGCCACCATTTTTCCAAATGTTTTCAACAAGTGGTTGAATAAAGCCAGAAACAATTAGGAAAAGCCCAGCTTTTTGCAATCAATTCTGGTTTGGTCGATGTTCTAAGAATCATAAATTATTGTTATTTGTTACAAATTAATTGGTAATATTAATTTCTATTAATGTGTCTATCTGATAGATGAAGGCTATTTACAAAGTTTGTAAGTTTATTGAATCAAAGAAAACTCTTTATATATCTAATTTTAACATCATTATTAATGAAGGAGTTGTTATGTTAGTGATTTTGGTAAATAAATAAATTATAATAACCAATTCAACTTGGGATTTTTCGCATAACTTTTTACCCACCTTCTTGACTGTGGACATCTCTTCTATCTATTGGGTAAAAGTTTCAGCTTCTTAACTCGGTCTATTTTAGTAAGCGTGTATTTTCCACGGCTATTAGACGGGATAAAAGAGCGTCAATTTGCAGTAAATCGTTGTCATCGATTCTGGACGATTCGGAATATTCATCACCCCTGCTGCTAAGTGTTTTCGATTAATGTATCAGTCAGACTTTCCCCTCCAAGGTATGAAAATGATGATATTTTTCACGTTTTTCGCAAGATTGTTCACAGCTGCGGGGTCGGTTTTAAAAAAAACTGGAGATTGATTACGGTGACCGTAAGGGGAAAGACGAGGAAGAGATGTTGGACTCTATATCGAAGAATATGGGAGTCAGTACCTTTCAATTCCTCCAGGAAATAACTCTCAACTTTGCTATCCATATTGAAAACCTGTCTCGAACTGTCCACACCTGCTTTTCAAAGTATGTAATAGTGTCACAAAAATAATCTTTACCCTTGAATAATTTATAAAACCATTTTCAAAAAGCCAACTTTAGTATCAAAATAATATGGGTCTACTTAACACTCCTATGAACAGCTTAATAATTACTTGCAATAACAATTTCTGACGTTCTGTTGATTTTTAAACATGTCAATGGTTAGTCGGATTCATTTTAGTGTCCAATAATAGACGATAACAGATTATCATAACATGGATAACCAACTAAGGTGATGAATTCATGAATCCCATGAAAATTCATTTCATGGACAAAGCAACAAAGAAAAGTGCAGAGAAAGCGGGAAAAGTGGTGGCTCAAAAAAAATGAGGTGGAAGCTGGGCGCCAGGCGGCTGGAAGCTGGGAGCCAGGCGCCCAATGTGGAAGCTGGGCGCCAGGCACCAGGCGCCCACAAAAATTTCAATTTTCCCCAAAAAATCTCAAATTTCTCCAAAAATTTAAGCCCAAGGGGTCAATTCTTCAGGCATGTCACTAAAGTTTCAGTGATACGGAAAAACTCCTCCATCCTCATAATTCCCCCTTTTCCATGCCCCTCTTCCAACATCCGAACCCAGGAAGATGTAAGACATGTAATTCCTACCGCCATGAGTAAGAGTACATATGGACATTTAATAGATGCTAATGGTGTATTTTCTAATTACAGCAGTTTGGTGAAAATTAACACCAGCCACTTGTACTCAAACGTCACAGACGTAATAGGCATCAACTGGCATTTGAGTCTGCCTGTACTAAATATTACTCCTCCCACCACCTTTTCATTTTCCCACCAGTTTCTGCTGGAAAATTTGTCGTCGCAATTCAACTATACTATGATTATTGTCTATCTATGGCTGGGATTGTTGACAGCAGTTTTGGGTTTATTACTTTTTACATCGGCAAGGGGATTCGGGTTTAGCGCCCAACAATTACTGATTTTTGCGCCCCTAATCTGTGGTGCACCCGTTGAAACGACGAACATAACAGGAAACACTTCAAATAAAGGAAATACAATAGCTTACGCAGGAATTGTATCGGATGCTCTTTCCTACCTTGTGGGGACAATAGGTATTCCTGAGACCGTCATCCTTTTGATGGTTCTGTTCCTGCTGATACTTGTTTTGAAAATTGCTTTCAAAATTTACAACCTTTTGAAAATTACATCGTCTGCTGTGCGAAAAAGGAAATGTAAATACAGAAACCGAAGATCGGTGTTGGCTTAGACACAATTACTCCTTCAATTTAATCTGAACTTAATCACAACTGTCCTTATGCAAATATGCTTTAACAATTGGGGAATAAAATGATTATGGGATTTAAAAAGGTTTCGTTGTACTGAAAATAAATATACGAATTGTAAAAGAAGTCTAAAGTTGCTTACAGAAATTGCAAAATGTTGACATGAGAAATTCGACAAACTAGCCCATATTTTTACGATCTGAACTCAAATAATGCATACTATATAGCATTACGTTTTGGACGGCTCTTGAATGATAAACAGGATGACGATCAATGAGACCCAAATATAGTTGTTGTTTTCCACTCATCGTCTTAAATCCAAACCGTAACTGGCCTGTACAATTTTAAACATTTCAACCTCAACCATTACATCTTATGCGAAAGTATCTTGTGCAACTATTATCCAACATGTAACATGACCACTTGCTAATGGAACACAGGAAATCATGCTTATAAAATAAAACTCATAACGACTCAATCATATCTTCGGTTGTTTGTATCATCCGTCTTCCGTTGATTCATCTTGGTCATCTTTCAGATTAATTGTTAAGTTGATTTTAAACTCTGTACTCAGAGGGTATAAATAAACGTGTTTGCGTATTTCTAAATATTGGGAATTTCTTCATTAACTGAATGACTTAAGAGAAAATATCTAAGTATACATAGAAATTCAATCAATCTGTTTATAACAAGCATCAAATTAGCAAAAAGAATAGTGACATTAACCTCAACGACTTTCAATAACTGGACCCAGATGAGGAGATGAGAAGAACTAGTGTGATGCTACAATTTTATGTTGTTGTGTTGAGTAGTTAAGTTGACCAAACTTGCACAGTTCTTTACTTCACTTTGGGAATGGAATGTAAACAAACATGTCTTAATGACACTCTCAGATTTGTTGGGTAATGAATAACAAGTTGATAATGATAAAATGCATAGCGTGTCGAATTACAACCGACGCAGTTGGGAAGATGAGACACAATCGGGTAACCGTTGTCGTCTCCATGTGCAGCTCTCCGTTTCTCCACATAATAAACTATGAATCACTACTTGAGTGTATGACTTCTGATTTATTTCATTAACATATTAGACATGTTTAAACACAACTTATTCCAGTGGATTGATAGCAAATATAACCGGTAAAATGTCTTTGTTTTTATTCGTCGTACATATATGTAACAACTTAATAACGTGCTGATGCACTCTTACGGGGAAATTACATCTATTAACAAACACTGAAGCTACTACCACGGCACCATATTACGAAGATACGGACTTTGAAGGTAAATTATTCATGTCATTTATTATAATATTTGTCAATAATTGCTTTGTCTACTTCTTTAGACCCTTACGGGGAGGTTTCAGCTTCCAACCCCGAAACAACGTCCCCCATACCACCTCACGTAACACCTACCACCACACCATACAACTTAAGTAAGGGATTCTTTCCACGCTAAAATCAATATTTTTCCATGTGTTGCAGTTAATCTTGTTTTTGAATTAAAATTAACTTTTAAAGGCAGACTTTTAAAATTATTTCAACTACATCAACATCATTATGGACACCAGTAACGGGCCTCGCATTATTCGTGGTAAGTAAATTTTCTTGTGATTTGTGTTCTTTTATAATGCATAATTATAACTCAAAATTCATCCAGTTACAGCCACGGATGAGGTTGAACGGCCACAAAGGACGGCGCAATTCTGCAGGTGGACTACACCTGCTTCAATATCCATCCCAAGGGTCCTTTTGCCAATGGGGAAACAGAAGTTCTCCCCCCATGCCCACCCACCCGACAGACAGAATGGCCAGTGTGCGGCAGCGCGGACATCAACCAGAGTTGAGTCGGATATCCGAATTTCGGATAAAATATCCATCCGATCCGATCCGAATCATTCGGATCGGATCGGATTTTCCAATCCAACGGAAATTCGGATTCGGATCGGATGGATACTTTTTAATAAAATCAATTCGGATTCGGATCGGATGGATATATTTTAATGAAATCAATTCGGATTCGGATCGGATGGATATTTTTTAATAAAATCAATTCGGATTCGGATCGGATGGATATTTTTTAATAAAATCAATTCGGATTCGGATCGGATGGATATTTTTTAATAAAATAAATTCGGATTCGGATCGGATCGATATTTTTTAATAAAATCAATTCGGATTCGGATCGGATGGATATTTTTTAACAAAATCAATTCGGATTCGGATCGAATGGATATTTTTTAATAAAATCAATTCGGATTCGGATCGGATGGATATTTTTTAATAACAAATTTGGATTTGGATGTTTTTATTTACTATTTCTTTTCTTCGGTAACTGAATTTCAGTATCAGTTCCAGTAGAGTAAGAATAGTACAAAGCGAAAACGGTAAATAAAGGAAAACCCAATCAAGGATTTGGGGTTCGTCGTAGATTTCTCCTCCGCTCGCTATTTTAATAATGGCATATTAATAATGAGAAGTGGGTAGTAATAAGTGGTGGGTGGAGGGGTGGGGGTGGGTGGTAATGGGTGTAACGTAATGAGTGGGTGGTAATGGGTGGTACGTAATGAGTGGGTGTTGTATGGAGGGGTAGAAGGTTAAGTTGACAGGCTATTACAGTGTACAGGTTATTACAAGCCTGTTAAAAGTGTAACTAATGCCAGGCATTGGAGATATAGAGTATTTTGTATGACGTAAAGTTAACAATCCTTCTATGGAGATGGGGTTGGCGTTGTCACACAGCAAAATGCGCGTCTTTGAGTTGCGATGTATAATGTATAAAATGCGTTTTTAATTACAGGGTCTAGTTTTAAGTGTTTCATATCATAATAATCGAAGAATGCATAAATTTTATGACATCTGGCGGATATGAGTACTGCGTCTAGCCAGTACTGTGTGTCCAGCAGTATTTGGTTTCCTTCCCCCTTTTTCTAATCGTGAGACCCAGTCTAGACTGTACTGGTCCTTCGATAACACATCACACCACTAATAAAAATCTAGAAAGTTTATTTTATTTCTTCACAATATTTTCTAAACTCAAAAGAATGTCTGATATTGCTAGTAGCCCTATTCCTCCCACTAGTGGTACTACATTGGATTGGATAACTAAGGACTGCCTAAAGGAGACACAACGTGATAAAATTCAATTGGTTTTTCGGTGTAAGTGGTGTGCTGATCTTACCCCTCCAATGGGTAACTTCGATAACTGTTGGCCGATTAATCATCCTAAGGAGTTTGATTTATACCCTCAATGCAAATTGTGTCTCCAAACTTACCACTCTTTGGTGTACATGATTGATCATTTATGCTACGATCATGAAGACCATCCCGACGATATGGAATTAACGGACGAACAACTGGATTTCCTGCATGACAAAATAGACGCTGCTACGCGTTTGTTGGATAAGGCAAAGACGCCCAACTTAATGCACGAATTCTTGTAAGTGAAAGGTTCTTGTTTTAAGTTTTTTATTTTGTTTTGCCTCTACTGCATGAAAACATTTTATTGAATTTTGTTCGTTTAGAAATTGGGGCACATCTGTTGGATTACAACCGGAATACCCGGCAGACGAGGTAGAACCGGAAGATATGGAACAATTGGAACAACCCGAGCAGCAAAATCAAGATGATGACATGGTTTGATTGGTTCAGAAATAATATGGTAACTAACGTATTCCTTGTTATTTTATTTGCATTAAATATTTCAACATTAAAACACCTTTAATATTTATATTATTAGATGGATTGGAACGAGTCCGGCCTCCTTCCCATCAGCAGCACCATCTCATCCAATATTTTATCCATCAAAAAGTAACCGTTTTTAAACCACCCCCATCAGTGCTACTAGTGTCATTACGACCCACTTGATACAATCCTTGCCGTCATCAGTTTTTCTGTTTCGAAAATTACGTTTTTGGATAAGAAATTATCGAAATTCTAAACAGTTCTAGTTCCTCCCCTAATTCTACCCAAAAAGTGGACTCTCCTACTATCCCACTCGTGTTACGAAAATACGA
>JAQIWQ010000892.1:0-13133 GCA_034695825.1 Folsomia inoculata
TTTACCACTACAAATGCATGTTAGTCGTCTGACAATTCTGTTAAAATATGAAGCTGTTATTTTCAATGTAGCTAATAATGGAAGCGATTTGTGACGCACTTTAAGTTTCCATTCTAATAGCACAAAAATAAAAAATATACAATTTGATTTAGATACCTGTGGAATAGGTACACGAATATGCCTATCAAACGATATGTCGTGTGACAGACAGACAGACAGACACAGGGGGGAGTTCAATAGCTGCTCCATTGCTACATCGCAATGGTCGAGCTAATAATTACTAAGAGAATTAGTCATCAAATCTGAAGACGTTTCCGTTATTAGCTCAATGGAGAAGCTATTGAACTCCCCCGTCTGTCCGTCTGTCCGTCCGTTTTGTCTACTTTAAAGTAGACAAAATTATCATTTTATATGTGCGCCTGTATACAATGAAAACTTTTTGATTTCATTGGTCATCGACATCGGTCCCAGCTAGAGTTAATATTGTACGAACTTTTAGCTGGGCTAAATAACACGTAAGCGCATTGTATAACAAAAATTTACCGGCTTTGGACCTGTATCAAATCACTACCTACACTCTCCAATTTTTATCTGGGAACCCGTCGAGCTCGGACGCGAAAATGTCAAGTGAGGAGGACGAGCAGTAATTGATAACCCCAACAAATACCCTTAAAACAAAAAGTAGGAAGCGGATCAGGGCAGACGTTTCACCAAATAATGGTTACGACCAGGACGAAGTAACCGACCTCATCAACAAAGTCCCACTAAACATGGAGACGATGCGAAATGAATTGAATACTAAAATAGATGGATGGATGGACACAGTAAAGAAACTGAAGGAGAAAGTGGCATCCCAAGAAAAGAGCACAACGATGACTACCTGCCCACAACAATGACTATATCTAAGACAATGTGAAAGAGGACCAAAAGAAAATAGAGAAATAATATGTGTACGTGCGCACTCAGTACTTCAAACTGTAGACGGAGAAAAAGAAATTTCACGCCGACAAACTCCTCCAATCCATCATGAACGCTTAGATTCGAGAGATTTCTGGACAGTCCTGATCATTTCAGACAAAGAAACCGCAGCACAAACAATATCAAAAAAGAGAAATGGCACGACTTTTTCTCAAATCTATCCTCAAAGAACAGTGAAGACCAGGTAACCACTTCCCATGAAACTGAATGCAATCCTACTTCATCACCATCGGCTTTCCATGAACCAATTACGCCGGATGACAATACAATACGAAAATTAAAACGCAGCACAGCGCCCGGCTTAGATGGGATCCCGAATGAAGTCTGCAAAGCTATTGCGATGACCCACAAAGTAGAACTACTCCCACTTCTTAAAAATATGTTGGACAATGGGAAAGTGCCTGACGACTGGTGTAATGTGTTTATTAGCCCTGTCTTCAAGAAGTGGGATAAAGAAAACCCTGCAAACTGCCTACCGATATCCTTAATCTCTACCGCCCTAAAACTCCTCACGTCAATCCTATCAAAAAGACTTAAGAAATGGGCACGAGAAAAAAGAAGATATCGGAATATGAAACTGGCTTTAATTAGGGAGCTGGTAGTCAAGAACAGATCTTTGGTCTTACAACCCTCATACAATCAGCATTGAAAGATACTGGTATTAAACTCTTCGTCGCATTCCTGGACTTGAAGTCTGCTTTCGGCAGCCCCCCACATTGTAAACTATGGAAAAGACTCGCTGAAAAAGGAATGGGGGAAAAGGTACTGGGCTTCGTCAAGAATAAGATCCTGGTGGTTAACTCTTCGTCGCATTCCTGAACATGAAGTCTGCTTTCGACAGCCCCCACATTGTAATCTATGGAAAAGACTCGCTGAAAAAGGAATGGGGCAAAAAGTAGTGCGCCTCTTCAAGAATATTTATAAAATGGCAGAAGGGAAAATTAAATCCGTTGATGGCTTCTCTTCTCCTTTTGGAATCGATCAAGGTGTTTTGCAAGGAGATTCAGCCTCTTGCATTATTTTTAATATTTTTATTGACTGTGTGGTTGATAACTTTACGATAGCGAAATTCCTAAAATCTAACCGGGTTCATGCCTTATCCACCTTCTTGCTTATGCTGATGACATCGCCCTAGTCTCAAAGTCCCCTCGTTTTCTTCAATAAAAACTACAGATTGTCGCGAATACCTTCGACAACCACAGCCTAACCCTCAGTGCGCCAAAACAAAAATTGTTATATTCCAGACGAGGAAGACTCGCCTAAACCACAACATCATTGTGACTTGAGAGTTCTTAACATTTCTCGACGTGCAAAAGTACCCCCAAAGTACACCCATAATAAATTATTCAGTTCACTTGCGAAGTCTGTACTCCTCTATTCTGCTCCAGTCTTGTCCTTCAACCATCTTGAAGAAGTGGAGAAAGTCCACTGCCGTTTTGGGAAAAAAGCTACCACAATGCACACCAGGATATTTAGTCAGACTTGAAACCGGAAGTGACACCCACACGGCAATGTCAATTTTAAAATCCTCCCTCACGTTTATCAATAGAATACTGGAAAAAGACGAGACCTCCTTCCTAAACCAGTGCATTAGGTGACAACTAATATGGGCTACTAGAATAGAATCACCAACAAGAAGCTGGGACCTTTACCTTAAAAACCTCCTCAAAGATCTCGCCAACGATCAAACCCTTGACCATACTTTCTTCAAAATTAGCAAAGTTCTTCAACAAAAAACCCCATGGATTCTTAAAATAGCCAGAATGGAGCTACTTAACCGTGATACTGAAAGGATGACGAAAGCAGCTTGGACAGCTGCGTTTGCCCAAATCAAGTCCCATGCCGCCACAGAAAAATACCTCAACTTCGGTCTACACCTATCAATCATTAAAGTCACTGCACAACTTCCGGTTAATCTGTTCTCTCTGAAAATAAAGGAGAAAATTCCACTGCAGGACAAATCAAATTGCCCCTGGTGCAACGGTGAAGAAGGAAACTCGGCACATTACACATACAACTGCACATACCTGACAGAACCACGTAAAAAGTATGTGGAGCAATTTTTTCATAACTCAAACACCTACGTTTACAACAACAACAAGACCAACTATGACTTGTTTAAATATGTCTACAATTTTTTAACGAATGTCTCAAACTTATATACATACGTGGTGTGAATATCTGACCATCGCATCTTACAACAATATCAATTCTACTTTCACTGTGAATGTATTCTTACTGCAAATATTTCTCTACGCCTATTTTATGTTCTACAATAAACTCATTCCTACTTATAAGACTATGTTACGATAAGGGCTGCGGCCATATCGATTGAATAAATTGATTTGACTTTCAAAAGAAACAATTTGACTACAGTGACCTCCAGTGTCCTGGTAAACGGTACTTTGACCACAATGACCTCCAGTGAACTCAAAGCGGTACTTTTACCATAGTGATTTCCAGTGACGTCGTAAAGAGATATTTTGATAACAGTGATCCACCAAAAGCGGAACTGCGACCCAGATAGCGCCAGTGGTCTATAAATACCGCACTAATCTAATGCTCCCGACGACCGCGGTGGCATCCAATTACGGTACTGTGATCGAAATGACGCCAGGCCAACAGCGTTAATGGCCTCTAAACTGACCTCAATATGCTGTACTGCAATCCCAATAGCGACAGTGGCTCTTAACAACAGTACTATTCCCAAACTCCAAATGCGATACTATGTATAAAGAAAGGCTCGGAGCTATTGTAGACATCAAAAGGTGGGCATAGTTTCGAAAGATGAAAATAGTGTTAAACCAAATGTTTATTGGCACAGAAGACTCACCCCACCAAAGTTCCGCTTTGAATCTAACCGTAACTTGACCAGTTTATCAGCTAACGTTCTATGGACCATTTCTTCTGTTATGTCGCGAATTTCGGCCGTCGCCTCCATCTCCTGTTTTGCTTTACTTTCCCGTAGTATCCGAAATATAACTTCTACTGAGGTCTTTAACTCATCCTCCATCATATCTTTAAGCTCGTATGCAAATCTATGAGAGGCATTTTGTGAGAGGAATTCCTTCTTTGATAACCCTGTTAAGAAAATTTTGTTATTCTTAATTAACAGCAGAAATGAAGTTACCTTTGCAGATTTCAGTATCCATCAACATCCTGCACAATATTTCGCATGAATCATACGATATGAGTACAGCCTCAAACACCCCCACAATACTCTGTGCTAGAATAAGCTTATCATGTAATTCAAGATATTTTTTTCGAATAAGAAATGCCTCATTTTCTTGTTCTAATTGTTTTCTAAAATATCTCTCGAAAATGGAAGAATCTCTCAAATCTTCAATGATGCTCTGCGCCCTGCCTTCCGGATCAGGATATCTCGTCCTTCGGTCAAGAATTAGTTGAAATTTCCCATCCTCTTTTTCATAAATGAGACAGTCATTTGAATTTAAGTCTTTGTTATATTCCAAAGTATTTGTGATATTGACATTGAATTTGATGTTAAAGTAAGATTTAATTGCATCCGTTATTTTTTGGTGGGATGATGACTCGTGGAGGAGGAGTTCAAGGGTGTGGAGAAACTTTGTATTCCTCTCTACTTCTTTCTCATCATATTTGTTGTATGCTGTTAACCTCTGCCATTCGTGAAGATTTAAACTTTGGAAATCAATGTGAGCGTCGTAGCATTTTGAAGCAAACTTGAGAAGGGATACGATGAAAGTTGGGATTGAAGTTGATATGTTGATACTTGCATCGTCATTTTCTATACAATCGCTGTCCACAAGGACTAACGGGCTTAGGTGGGAAAAATTAAACGGAGTTAGTTCCCCCACATTGGAGGAGTTTTCCTCCATGCCTATGAGAACCAAGAGAACCTTGAGAGTTTAAAAACTTTGAGAACCAGAAAGATATTAAAAGAATTATGAAAATTGTTTAAGAATTAAAATACTTCCTTACCTTGTATGTGGGGTTCAGTTGTGGATGGAACGAAGGAAATGAATGAGGGCTGTACCGGGTCGCTTGGTCCTTAAATATCGGTTAATGAAGATAGGAATTCGTCAACTATTCATTCCAGTATAACCTCTCAATACGTATAAAAAAGCAATATTTCGGGATCTGGCATATCCATGCCATGGATTTTATTGCCTTCACATATTAACTTCAAACAACCTGATTTCTCAGCTTAATTAACGTCAATGTAGGTCAATACCTAAAACTATTAGTCCTAAATCAGGGCACAACCAACAGTACCAAACTTCCACTTAAACGAATTATTGAGATAAGTGTTGTTGGAAACTGGACAATGTTTATAATCACATTAATATATAAACTGCCTGGATCATTAAATTACTTTTCAGTGATAAGAATTAACCAGTCTGACTCTAATGATCCATGTCTGTGGAGTGGTACAGGAATGCGAACCGGTCTGATATCTTTAAAGGGATATCTGGACTGTATGTTAAGATTACATCCAGACCCAGTCAAACAATAAATGGGGATTTAATGGCATCCTTTGCGTTGTATTCTCTATTTACTTAATATTTGCACACGCACCAACCAATTACGGTCCATTTACTCTTTACTCAAATTCTAAATGTATTCATTATAGTATGAATATTTGCAGTTGATGTGTGAAGGCAATAAAAAATAATGTCATGGATATGCCAGATCCTCAAATATGACTTGTATTAAAAGAGATTATACTGGAACGAAAAGTGTGCAAAAAATGAAGCATGTACAGATTATCTAAAATCTTATAACTCCCGAACATACATTACCTCAATATTATTTTACCAGTAAAACATCATCATAGGACTTGAAACGAGCTGTAAAATTCATTAACACGAGTTCAAAGTCCATGAGATTTACGAAAGTTTGGTCAACACTTGTGGACATATCAGTTCATGCACAAGCACACATAAAGATGGAGTGGAATGGTTGGTGCGTGTGCAAAATTGCAGTAAATTAAGAGAAGGCCATCAAATTTCAATTCTTTGCTTGCCTGGGCCTGGATTTCTGTAAACTCCACTCACATTAAAGATATAATAGGTTTGTGTGAAGATACAGGACCGGCTCACATTTCCAGGCCACGTCACAAACGCTTAATCATTTGAGTCAGACCGGTAAATCCTTATCATTGAAAAGTAATTTATTGCTTTGGCCAGTTTATGTTAATGCAAATATGTACATGGTCCAATTTCAAAGAACACTTATCTCAATAACCTGTTTAAGTAAGCGCTTAATAGCATTGATTGGGGCCTGGTTTAGGAACACATATTTCATATAGTTATTGGCATCACAATGTAGTTTGAGTGAGGGTTTAGTAAAATTCGGAAATCAGGTTTTGTTTGAAGTTGGTATGTGAAGGCAATAAAACATAATGCAAATACGTTTATTATGTCATTGCCAAATCCCCAAATGACGGTTATATCCGCAGTAATCCGAAATGATGGTTGAAGATCGAAGGAAAAGAGCGTGTGCAAAAATTATGTAAATAGTTTAATAGACAGAGGATGTCAAATCCTACCACTTCACCAGGAGACAGACAGAAGTTTTATTCGGTACATTGCTCGGCTACTTGATAAACGTGCATATCGCACCTTCATACCTACACATTATCATATATCTTTACAATCTCGTTAGTTAACGTCAGACTGGTTAAATTTTATCGTTGAAATGTAGTTTATCCATTTTGTCGGGTTATAAAGCTCAATTAAATTAACATTGCACAATTCTCATCATATTTATCCTAACATGTCCCACTTATGAAGAATTTCTTACTACAAGCTTTTACGTGTTTCCTGCTTTATAAATACGGTTGGAGGATATATTATTTTATAGTAGGAAAGCTAAGGCAACGAAGGGTCCCCTTACCCCCTTCACCTTCAACAATGACCCAGAGTAAACCCATCCAGGCAACGGCAGGTTACTAACTATCAACCACACAATAACTTAAACTTTAATAATTTATCTAAACTAATATAATTTCAGTAAATTCCTCCTCTGAGCAAGATGCCATTGCTAGCGTTGAATCTGCTCAAAATTCGGAGGGTGCAGCCTTCACTGGGACAATGGCTGCTGCAAGAACCTCAATGACCACGTCCAGCGTCGCAGTCACTACCGCAAGGACTAAAGAATCCCAGGCCTATTCCAGATTAATGAATGTGGTGGATCAATGCATGGGGCAATATTCTGAGCTAGGACCGTGGCTTAGTGACCAGATTTACGGCTACATGGAGGCTGTCGACATTCCAGCAATGTATAAAAAATTTATGGGTAATAAAATGATACGGTATCAGTTTAACAACACAATTAATTACACTATAAATGCCTTGCTTCAGCGTTGTCCCCGGTGGAAAGGGCCGTTATTGTAATTGCAGTTCTGGGACTGGTTGGACTACTAGGTTGGATGGCATGGGAAGGGGTTGCATATGGTTTGTGCAGAAACTACTATATAATTCTTGTAACAATATGTATTAACAGATGGAATTATTATTCTTCTGCAATAGTGTGGCCTCATCTGATGAACTTTCTTGGGTCTCCGGAAGGTCAAGAATTTCTCGAAACTGCTACAGGATTTCTCAAGCAATTGGCAGAGAGCGAGGTAATGAAAAAGTTTGTAGGAATTTTTTCAACTAGTTCTAACCCTTCTGGAGATGAAGACCCACCCTGTTTTGACATGACCAACTGGACTATGCTCACGTCAATGGTTGTAGTGCCCATGGCCGAAATTGTCAAATGTTTTTTTGCTTACTTAACTAAAAATGCTTTGACTAAGTAGAGAAATTTGTATATTGGCTGGAGTACACAAATACATTAATTAACTTGCAGAATGATCACAAGTCCTGTATCCAATCATGAATCATGGTTTTGGTTTGTTAACATCTAAGAATTCAATTACACAATGAGAAATACGTAAATTGTATGAACTACAGAAATTTTTTTGAAATTTTTAAATTGTTGTATAAATTTTAGTTTATTACAACGTATAAATTTTGGGTTAATTACGAAGCAAATTACGAAACATCTGTGTAAGCTGCTTTTTCATATCTTGAAAAACAATGCTGAATGAATTTTCTTTTGTATTTTCATTTATTTTTTAATAGGCAACTCTTCTGTAATACTTTAATGCGCATAATATAGTAGATTCTAACACTTCTTAACCGCCTTTGAAACTTTTTCTTTTTTCGGCTGATAATATCATTTTATAGATTAACGTTTTCCATCCTCGATTATTCAATTATAATGGCATTTCTGCGGTTTAAGAGGAAATAACTTGATTTATTCAATAATTGCTAGCTTCCGCTTCCGGTGTCTCTCCGCTACCTTCATCACGCATAAGTAGTTCAGAAACAAAGTACAATCGGTCATCATCTTACAATTTCCATTAATTTTAAATAATTATTGCTAGTTAAATTGCTACGCTATTTAAAAAAATAATATTAATTGATTTTATTGTTGAGTAGCTGCTTTAAGTTAATAATGGTTACCTTCCTCGACTTTACTTTACTTCCTTGTCTAACTCGCTTTTGTCTTTCTTGTTTTACTTTTACTCACTTCTAGGTGCACGAGAATATGTTGAATCATTAATTGAAATGACCATTGCACACTTCCTTTGTTCGGGACAAATAGTAAAATACATACACTTGAAGTACAAAAACATGGTCATCTAATGCAATTAGCATTCCTGTTTAATAATTAGTATCAATCAGAAGGAAAATAAAGAATGTAAATTACCTCATGTAACCATGAAACTAGACAATATCGCCTTGAGAGCGGCTTCTTGAAAACATGACGTTTTGTAATGCAGTAGATTTGAAGCAATATTTTCCAATGATACTACCTGCAATCATTTTGAATTGAAAAGTGAATATGACAATATCAGCACGTTCTAATATTCCACTGCACTATTCATAGCCCACTAGTGCCAGACACACAGGCACAATAATTTGGCATTAAAAAGACTTTTTAGTAATAGGTTAAAGTGCACTTGATATGTCATAGTCTTTGCTTATAACCAATAGCAAATCGTCATTTACTATTGCATAGTTTGTTGTTAAATGTCAACAATGTCGGATAGTGTCATGGGCTCGACTGTCAACGATGAACTAACAGGTAGGAATTCATGGCCAAGGCTAACAGTTAGTTCAACCCCTCTCAATACAACACTTGCACAAGTCATGCACCCAATTCCTACTTTCTTTATTTTTATCATCATCCTTAATTCCATGTCAAGTGAGTCCAAGAGCTTAACTAAACCAAACCAAGATATGAATGATTAATTTAATAGATATAGACATTGTCTGCGTCTGGATATCCTCCAAATTAAAATGTGAAATTACATTTTCGACGGCAATCCTGGAACGTAGTATTACAAAGGATTTCCAACCGTCGCTGCTGCGGTATGGGGTGTGGCTGCCAAGTATAACATACCGCATACGAGAAATTAAGGAATGTAATTTTCATAAATATTTATAAAACATGCAAATTATGGTACTAATAAGCAATAGAGTTAGTGTTTGCATAAATGCCAATAAACTGCCCAGAGGATGTGGGCACAACTAATAATACTTTGTTCATTCAACATGGGAATAAGAAAGGGTCCCTTTTATCTAGGCATATTCAGTCCCTCAGAAGAATTCCTTCCTACCCTTTCAGACAGATCAGACTGAGGTTCGTGTTGAGTACCACTTTCTCCAGCAGTTCACATTAGACAATCAAACAGAAAGGATGCACCTCAGCAGTAGTTGATACCGATTTTGCATCCATTTTACTCGATTCCATACCAAGAATGTTACCCCACTGGATTACCATTGTCATTATATTGTCGTCATCATATTCTGACAGTGTTGCACAAATCCAGGTAGGTGGGTGGAGGTACATACCTCCCAATCATTTACATGTGTCCGTTAACCACTTGACTTTCGCCATTAGGAACGATTATTGCGAAATCCGGTATCCCCAGCTACATGGGACCAATACAATACGGACAATGATTTTCTTCTGAGTTACTTTAGTGGGTCAACTCCCTCGACGTCGACATCCACCA
This sequence comes from Folsomia inoculata, assembly GCA_034695825.1. Classification (NCBI taxonomy): domain Eukaryota; kingdom Metazoa; phylum Arthropoda; class Collembola; order Entomobryomorpha; family Isotomidae; genus Folsomia; species Folsomia inoculata. Next base: position 10,031 of record JAQIWQ010000892.1, read on the forward strand.
CCAAGTCCATTTCATCGTCAGTTCTTCGGTCAAAAAGACCAAATGAGAAGGAAATAAGCAGTAAAGGGCTCATCCCCACTACCCCTGGCCCTAACAACGCCATAAGCATCAACAAAATAATGGAAACAATGGAACAGGATCTTATTCAGGTGATTTCATAAGACATGACCAACTAAGCAAAACCATTCCTTCTCGTCTAATATCTGTAGATGATTGATGAAGAAGCCGACAAGTTGGACGCTTTTATCGACAACAAAATTCTAGAATTTGAAAACACATGGAAATTCCGTCAAAATGGCAGCATGATGAATGTAATTGATCATGTCCATCGCAGACTGGAAAACATTGACAAATTGATCGAGGTAAACAGTTCCTTAGTCTGCATTTTGGAATAGAATTTTTTATGCTTTCATGATTTTATTAAAAGTTGATAAAAAATCTACTCAGGAAAATACCAATCGCATTTCTGCTCGAAGTGATACCTTATTGGACCTAGCAGAGGAAGACAAAGGGGACGACCAAACCAAAGCTGCTGTGGATTTTGTACACTGGCTAAATCAACTTGTAGCAAAAATTGACGAGCATAACATTATTTCACCAACTCTCAACAAAATTACGGCTTTTAGAAATCGACGGAAACGGGTTAATTCATTTGCGAACAAATCTTTAATCCTTCTTGTAAACCCACAAAAATTTTGTAACAACTCTGTTTTATAGATTAAAATTGAAAACTCAGCCCAACGGAGATCATCCGACACTGGTAATTGAAGCGCAATCTGCGCAATTTACCTAGGCGTAAACAAATTTGCATGGTTGTTTTTTTCCGTAGAATGTGGCGGGATAATAGTTAGCGACGAAGGCGTCATTGACTACAATCCTGAAGGACCTGATGACCCCTGCATGTGGACCCTTCGTGTCACACAAAGAAGACAAATTTCCTTAAAGCTTTTTCAAAACAATTCTACTACTCGTTATCCTATATCAAATTCTTACCTGGCAATCTACACATTAACAACCCTCCCTCAACTCTATTTTGGATTCATTTCCCTAAAGTCCACAGGTCAAACAGGAATTAAGGGGCCAATAATTCTGTAAGATTTTCAAAAACATTTCAAATCCAATCTTGCAGTTTTTTTTCATATTTTATTCATCTTATTCAATAGACGCCCTGGTACCCCCGAAATTACTGTAGACGGCCCTCTCGTATTTATACAATTAATTTCCATCACCCCCAATGTCCTCCCCAGCAGCTTTAAACTTGCCTTCAAATCCGTCGGCCCGAAAATTGACACCAGTAGTCCCACCACTGAAAGTCCGATAAAGTACAATCATTTTCATTACACTGACCTCCATGGCATGATTGATTACCCGGGCTCATCAGGGTCGTGGATGTTTGATCAAAAGAAGGTCTACAAAGGTCCTGAAATTGCGACATTCACGATAACGCCTCAACTAGGGGCCAATACGATTAAAATCTTTGTCGAGGAAATCGATATACTAGAGGGATTGTTCTTTGCACGTGGATGTGACCAAGACTCGTTAACCTTTTTTGGTTCAAATTTGGATCACCACAAGTATTTGCCAATGTATGGCAAGAATGCGGAAAAAAAGGCGTAAGTTTGGGAAGAAATTGTTTTAGGCAAAAGTAACTCTATTTTCGTGAATTTTTTTTGTTAGGTTGGACCGATATTGTGGAAAGTTTCCTGAAGGGGATGTGTTTTCGATTAATACAAGCGAACCCGTTATTGCCGTCTTTAAAACGGATCTCTTTTTTGGTGGACGTGGATTTAAATTCAGTTGGGAATCTTATTAAGTAGTATTCATCCTTTATAAAACATTTGCTTGAAAAATAATAAATGACTTGAATTTTGCATCTATATACTTTCCTTTAAAATAAATGCTTTTTTTTCTTCTAAAAATGGCATTGGGTTTAGATTCACTCTCTCATAAACCATACATTTTTTTCGTGTTATATTTCTTGGCATGATTACCTAATATTGGGTTCAAGGTTACTGAAAAAGGTCTAATAAAGAGATTCCGTTAGTGACAACAATAGAAAAAGGTTCATTTCGAGGGTTTTAGGAGTGGGATTCCTTTACGCAATTGTTATTGCTGGAATTTCACCTTTTTCATGGGTAAATACAAGGGTACAAACACCTGAACCTTAGATTAGATTTACCTTTACAAACAACTTCACTGCCTGCAGAATCCTTCCTTTGGGCAACCTTATTCAAGTAAATAATGTCTTAAAAAATCTACCTGAAATGGCATACGGGGATCATAATAATGGCTCGTATCGTACCCTATCTCCATCCCTTACCAAAACTTTGTCTAAAATACTGTCACAATCTCACATTGTTCATCACAACAAACTCCTTCCAGTAAAGTACAGCCAGTCTGAACTGAACTTGACATAAGATTACCTGGAAGGATTTTTTAAACTCTTGCCAATTCTATAGCAGCAAATGGAAAATGGTTTCCAAACACAAATTCCATATTTCCATCATTTTCACAATATCTGTCTCCCTGTTTGCTCCTAATGAAGGTCAACAACGTGGACTTACTGGCTACTCTAACATTCAGGTATTGATCAATACATGATAAAAATTGATTATAAAATAAATATCATAACGTCACAATTTATCGTCATACGTAGATCCAAGGACGAATCCCAATCGTTGCATATGCACCTCAAACCGTACAAACTTCCCCTTCTTCCCGAAGCATTGACGACGATGATTATGGTCAAAGCCTTAGCCTTATCAGCCGATCCGATTACATACCAAATGCAGCTTCGCTAATTCAATTTGACCGTTCCCAGGACACTGAACCCTCACCTTTGACATCACATGTGCAAAATGATCCATCCACTAATGCCAATAATTGTTTACTGGAAGAAGGAATCATGCAAAAAATCAAGCTAAAAATTAAACAGGTTTTACTTTATTATATTCATCTAAATAATAGAGCTTTATAATCCTCCTTCCCATTTACTACATACAGCACCTTGAATCTCGACGTCAAAGTATGGAAAAATCAATTGAATCCAAATTCAACAAATTGGAAACAACTATTAAAACTTCAGACGACTCATTTTTGGACA
>JAQIWQ010000893.1:0-13121 GCA_034695825.1 Folsomia inoculata
GCAGTTCAGTGTTCAGTATTATTTATGCAATGTGTCACTCTAAATTAAACATCCACACAATACACTACAACCAGAGAGCTGTATAATTTCGACGAGCACATATTTTGTCACCGTTGACTAGACAAGATTACTAGTTGATATGAATTGTTGTGCTAATTTGAAGAAGGTTCAATAATTAGCCTTTATCACGTTTGAATTGCGTCCACGTATTTGCATATTTTGCACTAACTTATTCCGTCATTCGTTTGCGGTTGGGTCTCTCACGAATATTTATGGTAGAATTGAAGTCTATTCAATCAATTTTTTTTATATACGTTTCGAGGTTTAATTTAAACAATGCATATATGTACTTTTCCGCACATAATTTAGTACCATTGCGTAGAAAATTCTCAACTTTTATTCTGTTCTAGTCATGAAATAGCCAATTATATTTTCGCAATACAAACTCTAAATGCCATGAATGACTCATTCTACCATCCAACATTGTCATCACTGGTTGATAACCCATGTTCAATCAGAATCATTTCTCCGATCCGTCATCAATCATGAATCACTCTTATACTATTTACACAATCCGTCATACCACATCCTGGCCTGGGTGTGGTGTGACATCCTAATATTTACATAACAATAACCTGATTTGAATGTAAGTACAGAGTGATGTCAATTGCAATCACCAAAAAACAATCTCTTGTTTCCAATATTACTTTCATTCCAAATAAAACACTTTCCGAATAATACCCAAACCACATTCATTGTTCCACCTTCCATCCTGCAAAATTACACGACACCTTAGTTCAATTCCTATATCGTTGCAGTTGTAGCATTATCCAGTCATCATGAAATCAATTTATACCTGTATTCTTCTCCTTGGACTTGTATCTGCAATTTACGGTAAGTTTTAAACTTGACAAGTTTAGAAATTTTGTGCCAATTCCCCATCCCCATCTAAAAACCTGTCTGCTTTTTTAATACATATAGCGCTTGACTGCTATCAATGCTCCAGCGACTTGAATAAAAAATGCGGGGCGTCAAAGCCATCAAAGGACCACGTCATAAAGTGCAACATGACCGGTATCCCAAATGGTAATGTTCCTGAATTTCATCGCATCTAAATACATGTAAATAAAATCAAATTTCTAATTGATCATGTTTTTTTTACAAGATAACTACCTCTGTCTGAAAACCTACACGAAACAATCGAATAATGAATTCGTTATGCGAAGGTGTATTCCAAACATTGGGCAAAATAAAACTTGCGCAGATTTCGGTGGAACGACAACCTGCGTCTGTGACACGGATAAATGCAACGGGTCCACTATGCCTAAGACAACTTCATCCATTATCCTCCTTTTTGTTCCTTTTGTATGCAAAATGATAATTTGATCAAATGTTTGTCAAAACAGTTGAAAAGCATAACGAATGGTTTTCACCATCTTCTTGTCAAATCGATATGAGCTTAGCCTCGATAGATTCGATGGTGATTATAGTTTTGTATAGATTTTTCTTACTGTTAAAATTAATAATATATTCTAAGAAGATGTGTAATTTTGTATTAAGTTAGGGAAAATGTTTTATAAAACAACTACTATTAATAGATACAATGGCTATAGCTGGAGCTTATACATAATCTTACTGTAACCCATAGGCTTTAATTTGTAATATATGTATTTACGGTTTTGATTAAATACATCAATTTCGACAATTTACTCGTTGCTTTATCCATTCAGTTTAAAATATGCTAAATATGATGTACAGTTCCCATGAATAAACACTATCAATCGCAAATAAAAGTGTGCTTTATTTGAAGACAAGGACAAATTATCGGGTACCTTATAAATGCTGTAAAAATTAACTTTATTCCTGATATATAAGGACAAGAGCAGAAAATGAGCATATGTACTACAATTCAAATGATTTGTAATTCCTCTACTGACAGTACTGTCAGTGACAGTGACAGTGTCAATTTCCAAGAAAGGCATTGATACCCTTCTTTCTTTCTTTCCTTATCATAAGCGTTGGTTGCAATGGTCATTTCGCAAAAACTCCTGGATCAGAGGTGGAGGTGGAGGTGGACAAGACAAGACAGTAGAACGAAATTTGACGTATCTGAAACAGAAAGGTTACAATTAATTAATATCCTATTTGTGAGAAGGATTGGCCCAATTTTTAAATATAATTCTAACTCTAAATTAAGAAATGTATGTTGTGAAATATCATTGAAATAAAACCTGAAGCGTCAAAACTGGACGGTCAAGGCATGTGGAAGACGATGGCTACACGTAACACGTGCCTTGCTTGACCCTAGTAATCGACCCAATTAAAATGCTTAAAATATCTTAAATAAAACGCAGTCAACTGAATAAGCAAGATTTTTTTGCCTGGCCGAGAATTGTATTAACCTGTTGGAAAGCTCTATACTGCACACTTGACTGCTAGATGTGGATATGACACCATCCCAATGACCTTCCGAGCTGACCATCCACAGTGGACCCACGGTCATCTAAAAATAACCAAAATATCAATCATTGTCACAATTTGTTCTTTGCAAAATGGAACATTTTATGCTTTACCAATCCAGTGGCCATAAGCTGATGGTCAATAATTCAATCTGTTGGTTAACCAAATAAATATTTGCTTCCAGCACGTGAACAAGCACAAGCACATAATGGATTACATTATTGTACAAGTAGTAAACTATTTCCAAATTTCACTCAATCTCACCTGCTTTTTGCATGCAGTATAAAATGGAGTTGTCGAGGTTCTATGGCGTTGGCGTTGGGTGACCTCTCTTTCAATCCTTTTGTGTATGACAAGAAATTAAGTCGTAGAAAACGAGCTCCAACCCCACACTTTACTGAAATTCACAAGAGTTTGTATAAACACTAACCGATTGTTGTTAATTCTTTGCTATGGCAAGGCATAATGTGCCAAGATAACATCTTATCTGATGTTGAGGGTATGTTTCACCTGCACAGAGATTCACTTGAACAAGTAGCTTTAAATGTGACACCGAATTTGCAGATTTATCACTACTCCTTCCTGACCCTGACCACACTAAACCTAATCAACCTAATTGATATTACACGCTAATTATTCCGCATTTTGGGGGAGTTATTTTTATTTTTAGGGGATGAATGAATTTATTCTAGACTCTTACGTGTATTCTGGTGCCACTTGATACTTTAACAAAATTGGTCGAATGATTAATATTCCCAAATACTCGTGAAAACAGGAACACACAATAATTTATGAGGGATAAAAATAACGGCAGACTGCGATACATTACAATTTACAATACTACAATATAGTCATGGTTTACGAGTCAGTGTTGCATTAAATATACATGTACATTAAGAAATGGTCCACTTTCAGGTAGCAAAAAGGTTCTTTATAAACTAAAAGGGTTCAGCTAAAAATGAAATTTAATTTATCAACTCACATTCAGAGATTTAGTTTTAAACATTAAAACAAAAACTTCAAACCACGCACTCTAACTTATCATCTAAACTAAAACAATTGTGGTAATAGTAGCATAATCCATAAATCAACTAATACAATCCAAATATTCGTATTGCATTCAAAACAATTTTCAATGCCTGCCAATTAATAAAAAAAACTAAAAATACAACAAAAGACACGGAACTTGGCACAGACCAATCCACCAGAAATATGGATTGGCCTATTTTCTACGGCAGTTGGAAGCATCTGTTTCAAGGATTTCAGAGCCGAAATTTTTTCAAGAAATTCCATTCTGGATAATTTTTTTGAGCATCTATGGCTCAGTCATGTTTGGTAGAAATTCTGAACTTTATTCATGAGGGATACCTGAAAATATATGTAAATGCTTGACTTGAATTTGGATAGGAAACTGCCAATTAATAGCTATATATATAAAATGTATATAACATAGAAATAGGAATGTTGAATGTAACTGCAAACAGAGGTCACTCAAGATTTCCTGATTGTCATTGTCACCATATATAGATTAGCGACCAGGGTCTTCATCCTAGATTTTAGATTCCTTTGAAAAACCAGCGGACTTGGGGTTCCCAAACACCATAGAAACCACATTACAACCAAAGAAACAAGAAATTAATCCATGGGGTTGGGGGCTTAATATTAAATCCAGAGTTTTTTAAACCCATTCAGTGACCGGATTTAAACCACTTCAAATGTATGAATTCTTGAGAGTACCCACATTCATATATCTGGGACTGATTAGATTAGAAAACTCTATTTTCGACCCCGCCCAATGCGTAGTTTATATAGTGCGCAAAATTTCGCTTGCAATATTTTTTGCATAATTTCCCTTTTTCCGTGATGAAATTAAAGTGTTTGAAGAAAACAATTCTCACCTGCAAAACGATCAGCTTCAACGAGTTCTCTGACCTTTGTCCTGGCCGTAGCTGCTGAAATTCGTGATTTTGGGTCCATTTCCAAACCCTTTTCGATTACCGTATTGTAAATAGATGCCAACAACTGAAGGCAAAAGTAAATTAAATTAAGAAGTGTCGCAAATAAAAATTCAGAAATAAGATGTTTTGTCACTTTACCGTGTCACCTCACTCTAGTGTTATGATTATAATATCGCAATTACGGCATGCTATGTTTTCTACTTGTTTTTGTATTCTAAATAAAATAGCAAATAATGAAGCGTGGAGCTTGAAGTCATGAAAATTATATTCCCCATATAAAAAAATTTCCCCATATAACAAAACCTGAAATCCTTAAGCGTGAGAGAGAGCATTCTTATAGGAAATGAAATTGCATAATTTGAACACACTTTGAAAACAATTATCATGCGAACAATCATTTCAATTTTGATATAAGGATGGGAATTATATATTCGCAGAAACACATTAATTACGTATTCTTAAATTCGTAAATTCTAATTAACAAAAATTTTAATCTAATAAACCATTGCAAACGCCTGCAAAAATAGCGAGTTTAGTTTAATAACTTGGCACGATAATTTCTAGGAATAGTCTAAACTATTTTAATATCTTGTAACCTATCTAAACTTATTGCATAAATTGGGCACGAAAAAGCAAACAATTTAAAGAATTGCACGCTGATCAAGAGATTTACATAAACATAAAGCCACATACATGGATCCAGCACCAACCCTACAATCCTATATTAACTTTGATGTATTCCAAAACCAATGAACCCGAAACAAGCACGACATTACCGGCTCATGACTGAGGATTCTAGGTTGCTCTGGCTTTTGTTTGTCCTCGCAAATTACTTTCCGCATTTGGTTTTGTTGTTCTTCCGCATCAATCTCTGCACCGTCCTGGACATCATTCTCAAACGGTTTTTCATACATTTCAGAAGTGGTTTCTCCAACTTGGCAACATCGTCTGTAGAGCTCCCAAATTACCAGAGAAGAAGAGTAAATATCGCATTTAGTGAAGCTTTCAAATTTGTCCATTTCGATGCTGTGGAGAAATTTTAAAGATTTAGTACATTCCCAAATGTTTCAAAATTCTCTAAGCTCTGGTCGCAAACTTACGTTTCGTTTAGTACTTCTGGAGCCATATAGCGAGGCGTTCCTACACGCTTTTTGTCTGACGAAATTATATTTAATTCTCCAGTTTTATCGTCACATGATACTGCCAATCCAAAATCAGCGATAACGCAAACTTTTTTGTTGCCAATATTCCTCACCAAAATGTTGGGTGATTTGATATCCCTGTGGGAAATTTTCGCCCTTCCGACCTGTATTAATTTATAACACAAACAAATTAAACGTTATTAATATTAAATATATACATAAAAAGGCAGGCAAACATATAAAACATGTTATGTACATTGTCCGCACCGCCGTCATGAAGATATTGGAGACCATCAAATATATTTTGGATAAATTCCAACAGCTCAGTTTTACTAATCGACAACGTTTGAAGGAAATGAAAAAGGGAGCCTTGCTCATGATATTCCGTAAGAATCCAACATTCCTGTCTTCCAAGATATTTAACTTCTTCTGATAAATAACATTGTAGTATCGATTCATTTAATGGCTTCAAAATGTCAAATATGCTCTTTTCATGGGTCCAGGAAGGTTTTTTTGTGATTTCAAATCTCTTGACAGCTACATCAATTTTTTCCCCGTCCTTTGTCCATTTGGCTCGCCATACAGTCCCTGCAGCTCCGTTGCCAATAGGTCTCAATAAGACGACTTGATCTGTTAAAGGACGTCGACCAGATGATACAGTCCCTTTGCCAATAGGCCCCTCCAAGTCGTCACCAGTCCTTAAGGTCTCTAATGCTTCAAACTTGACCTCTAATGCTTCAAACTTGTCCCCTAATGATTCAAGCTTGTCCCCAATTGAACCGAGTTTCTTCATGATGAACATCACGAATATGACGCCTCCTACAAGGAGTATGACGCCTATTACGATTACTATGACCATGAGGGTTTGTAGATGATCAATCCTATCTGGAAGTAAATTAATATAAATACAATATTAGATTCCAATTTTATTGTTTAAAACATTCACCACACTTGTGTAAATTGGCTATTAATGCCACTCTATTAATTTGTCCAAAAAGAAGATGGATTTATAAATATAATGCCAAGGGACATTTCAAACTTTTGTAACGCAGTAATGAAGGACATGGCAGAAATTTTCTTACCCTCTTGCTGTTTATGAAGTTCAACTACTAGCTTGTTAAATTCAGCTTGCTGTGTAGTATTAAGTTCAGCTTGGTGTTTATTAACTTCTTCAGTTTGCTGTGGAACGTCTGAATCTGATTGAATGGAAGTACATAATCTTAATTAAATACTTTAAATTCCAATTAAAAATATATAATTACCTTTTATGGGTGCACATTGGACGAGTTGAAGACGAATTGAACATAACACCAAGATGGCCCACAACCATGTAATTATTCGTGCTCTGTTCTTTCTACAAACTGTTCTACATCTCTTTGGAACTTTGTTATCCTTGCAGTTGGCTTGTATCCCACACAGTTTGGCTGCGAGTACCTAAATTATCGACACCGTAAGCGTTGGAAACTAAATTGTAGTGATAATTCAACTACTGACCATCATGGCTATGACAGGAGCAATAAAGCCGCCGACAACCGCATACCAATGGGTTTCCACCCAATGCGTAATGACATTGGCCCTAGCACAAAGCCCTTCTTCCGTTGAAGTCGTTGATGGTACTGTAGGGTCAACCTCTGGACATGTCCGGTAGGCATCACAGTAAGCGGTATAATTTTTGCAGGGTGATCCTGCTGGCTTAGCATAAAGGTCCGGAACATCCCAGGGGGCTTGGTTCAGTTGCATGGATGAATGACAGGGTGACACATATTCGGGTTGTTTGGAGCATAGTTTGCAGCAAGAATTCCATGGTTGTTGGGAATGCCGGCAGGATTCTAGGCCATACGCGAGACAGATGGAACCTGCACGCTCTGTAATATGCCCCTGGTTTTGTCCTTCTAGACAAACCGTTTTATTTGGTTTATGTATGGATGGAGGACAAATCCCCGATAGACTGGAACCATGTAAGGTGTGTCGGCACCCATCGTCGTCATTACATTCGTGCCGCGTCATCATATTAATGGCGGATTCTTGAGAACCGAAATGGTTCAAGAAGATATGGTTGGGTGGAGGGTAGAGCATTAGGCTTTAAGGATCAATTTGAAGCGTTGATGTGTAGGTGGGGTGGAAGTGATGGGGGTGTGGCGTTTGATTTGGTTCTGCTGGGCGGAGGATGTTGGAGGATGACGATGATGGACGGTAGGATGGTCAAAGAGAAATGAACTTGACAGGGGTTGACTTGACAGTTCACAGACTCGTAAAAAGCTCCTGAAAAAAGATCAGAGGTGGAGGTGGAGTTGGACAAGACAGTAGGACGAAATTTGACGTATCTGAAACAGAAAGGGGTTACAATTAATATCCTATTTGTGAGACGGATTGGTCCAATTTTTAAATATAATTCTAACTCTAAATTAGGAAATGTATGTTGTGAAATATCATTGAAATAAAACATGAAGCGTCAAAACTGGACGATGTAGAAGACGATAGGTACACGTAACACGTGCCTTGCTTGACCCTAGTAATCGACCCAATTAAAATGCTTGCAGTCAACTGAATAAGCAAGATTTTTTTGCCTGGCCGAGAATTGTATTAACCTGTTGGAAAGCTCTATACTGCACACTTGACTGCTAGATGTGGATATGACACCATCCCAATGACCTTCCGAGCTAATAAGACCATCCACTGTGGACCCACGGTCATCTAAAAATAACCATAATATTGTCACATTTTATTCTTTGCAAAATGGAACATTTCCAGTGACCATAAGCTGATGGTTAATAATTCAGTCTGTTGATTATAACCAAATAAAGATTTGCTTCCAGCACGTGAAAATCCACAAGCACATGAAATAAATGGATTACATTATTGTACAAACAGTAAAACATTTCCAAATTTCACTCAATCTCACCTGCTTTTTGCATGCAGTATAAAATGGAGTTGTCGAGGTTCTATGGCGTTGGCGTTGGGGTGACCTCTCTTTCAATCCTTTTGCGTATGACAAGAAATTACGTCGTAGAAAACGAGCTCCAACCCCACACTTTACTGAACCGATTGTTGTTAATTATTTGCCATGGCGAGACATAATGTGCCAAGATAACATCTTATCTGATGTAGAGAGTATATGTTTCACCTGCACAGGGATTCACTTGAACAAGTAGTTTTAAATGTGACACCGAATTTGTAGATTTATCCTTCCAGACCCTGACCACACTAAACCTAATCAATCTAATTGATAATGCACGCTAATTATTCCGCATTTCGGGAAAGTTATTTTTATTTTTAGGGAATGAATGAATTTATTCTAGACTCTTACGTGTATTCTGGTGCCACTTGATACTTCAACAAAATTGGTCGAATGATTAATATTCCGAAATACTCGTGAAAACAAGAACACATAATTTATGAGAGATAGAAATATCGGCAGACTGCGATACATTACATTACAACAATATAGTCATGGTTTAAGAGTCATTGTTGCATTGAATATATATATGTACATTAAGACATGGTCCACTTTCAGGTAGCAAAAAGGTTCTTTATAAACTAAAAGGGTTCAGCTAAAAATAAAATTTTTGCCTCTCTCTTTCCTTGGACATTTGACGTACGGCTTACTAGTTAATATGGAATAAGTTTCTCTTGAAGGATATACATAAATATTGTGTAGTAAAAGTGCACATGGTGGTTTGGTTTCAAAGTTGTAATCCCCCTACAAGGGTTGCCCATTCCATGGTGGTCAAGTGGTGTATTCCTTTTGGTCAACTCAAAGCACATGGTTTTGACAAATTCATAATAATCCACAACAACCCCTTTGCATAACATTCCTACCAATATTTTTTCATTTCTGATTCATTTTGAAAGGATAGGACAAGGTTTATGAACTTAAACTCACTCCATGTTATGAAATTACGGAATTTTTAATTTTTGGACATTTAACGCTAAAATACCAATTACAAGATTTACAATGACCAAATCAGCTCCTCATTCAATTCACTCACCTCTACTCTGCTTGGTTATCTTATCACATAATAGGAATATCCGATCAAAAGTTATACACATTCGGTCCAAATTGTTCTCTGTTGCATTATAAAAAACATTCAAAAAAATAAACAACTCAATAGTTTCTTTACAAGATACTTATGCCATTTCAAGAGTCTTGTCGCGTCTTCAACTTATCATATCTCGAGAACGAAAGAAGCAATGAAGAGGCCGGATGTGATGTCTTTAGTAGCCAGTACTCCGCAACATGTGGTAGAAGATGCGGGACGACATTCGATGGGCCCAACATAATATTCTGGTTCAAAATCTGTCTCCCATAGTTTACTGCTTTTCAACTTGTCCCATTGTTCTGGAGTGAGATGTGTTTTTTCGTTGCAAATTTCAGAGAGGTCAGATTTAGGAATCTTATTCACTGTAACCGCAAATCAAAACAACAAAACATTTTCATGCACCGTAAGTTTAACCTTGCATTAACAAAATCAGAGCTACTCACCCCAATCCCTGCAAATCATCATTTTCCATGAGCGACGGTTCCGAAGTTAGTTTGTCCTTTAAAAACGTAGCAGCTTCCACGCTTCTTCCGAAATATTGCTTTGACATCGAGTCTGAGAGAAGAACCTAGTTACAGAACTCGAGTGCCCTCAGAAAACATCCAAGGCCCTGAAACGCTGCTGCGTTGTTGCTCCAAATTTGGATTAGATTGTCTTCTCCAACTGCATACTCCTGTGACAAGTCACACCATCGTAGTGCATCCGTATAGCGTTTGCGAACAAAAGCTGTGTTTTCCTTTTCCTTGAGTGTTTTCATAATCTCGGCATCAGTGTCTCCAGCACTGCTCCAAACTGATACTTCAGGATCCGAACCTTCCCAAACCAATCCTTAACGACAAATACTTATAAATCCTCACTGTCACCCACATTCACCCAACAATAAAACGCTAAACATTTCAAAATAATACCTGGAAACAACCCGTTGTGATCTTTTTTGGAGATAGAAGAACCACATCAGCCGGATTGCTGGAACAAATCATTATCGCTGCACCCTGTTTAATTCCTCCAACAACTGATGCAAATGCATTCTTGACAGGAATGTAACTTCCTGGAGGCAGCAAATCAAACCAAGCGTCTCCAGGCCCATAATGACCCACTGTCACAGATGCTTTGCAGGAGTGAAATTTATGAGTTGAAAAATGGCCGCGTTTTTTCCACTGGGGTCTTCCACCACCACCTCCAACCAGGCCCCATTCACAGCTTCGGAGATTGTCCGACAGAGCAGGAACTTTCCGTTTTGTCGCCGAAAAAGCGGAAATCAACTACATTAATTTGACCTGCCTTCTCCGAACCCATCCACCACCCAGACTAATTATTTACTCACCTTAAAAAGATCATCATACAAGGTTTGTATATCCACCCGCTTCTGGTCACAAAGTTGTACATCTGGACCAAGACCATCGTTGAGATATCAAAGACGAATAATCGGTTGTAGATGATCCTGACGGTTCCCTAACAAAGCTTCAAAATCCTCCAACCTACTCGCCCTCTGAACAATGGATGCCCACTTCAAGAAATTAGCAATCACTAAATTCCTTTCCATTGTTGAATTTGCCATCAATTTGTCTCATCCGAGCAGTGGTTTCCTCCTCCTCCTCCAGCGGTCGATGTGGGACTCGATAATTACCTCCGGGGTCCATCTCCCCACTTCCCTCATGTCACCAACAGGTCTTTTTATCCCCAAGAAATTATATATTTCCCGTAACTCAGAGGGTGTCATTTTCATGAACATTTTGGAATTAGCCATCTTTTCCTTCACCTTCCCCTCTCTGTCCTATAATTAAAATTTAATAAAAAATTAAAACAAGCCTTAGTTTTTAACTAATTGTAATAAGACTAATTAATTATGCCAATTTTAGTGGCATTATCCCACCAAATCAACGCAACTGAATAATTATTTAAAAAATCCCAAAACAAATCCCTTGTAAAATGAAAATCAAGCAAGCACAAAATTGTTTGTTGTTGGCTTGTGTGTGGCGTGGCGTGGGTTCGACAGTTTCATTTCGCCCCAATCAAATTCCAAGAAATATTTTGTGGCGGAGGACTGGAGTCTTTGGTCCAAGTTCCACCTTGTTTTAATCAGACACCAACTCCACTCTACCACCAACCCATCGGACAGCAACAAATCAATCACCCCCCTCGGAAAACCGGTTTTTTGGTGGGTGAAAATATTTTTTAATAGTTTCTACTTTATTGGAAGGTTGGAAACATTTGATTTTATTTTATTCCTCCTCATCATCATCCTTGTCTGATTGATGGTTAGTAATAAAGAGAATAATTTTGGGTAGGTTGGAATTGGGGATTAATTTTCATTGTTTGTAGAGCAGAAAAATGTCGGATCTGGAGAAGGCGATGGTGAAGGTGACCAAGGCCAAGGCAATGGGGGACGTGAGGGGTGCTGAAGATTTAGTTCAGGAGGAAGAAGAAGCTGTGGATGGTGGCCTTATCATGGTAAGTTACATTATAATTAATTCATCAGGTAGGAAGGAAAAGAGTCATTGCCACCACCACCACCACTGCCACTGGAGTGGCCTGACACTGTCGGGGTGGGGGTTGAGAATAGTAATTTATTGAGAGTCCAATAATGATGATGTTTGTATGCTTAGGTGGACATTCCCCCAGAAGTGCATCGACGCATTAATGCCCTCAAGAAAAATCAGGTGGAAATTACAAAACTTGATGCTGAATATCACAAAGAGATCCACCAGCTGCAGTGCAAGTACGAGAAATTGTACAAACCTTTGTATGATATGGTTAGTTTATTTAGTGATAGTAATTGTAATCATAAATTAACTGGTTGTTGTATTGTTTGTATGCAGAGAAAAAAGGTTGTGGCTGGTCAGTATGAGCCAAACGATGAAGAATGTAATGTGGGTGAACTTGAATATGTGGCGAACAAAGAGGGCAAAATGGTCATTGATGCTCAACAGCTGTGAGTTTGAATAACTATAATGGAAGAGAAGGAATGTGTATTAAATTGTCGTGTGTATGAATTTTGTTAGGAAAGGAGGAAAGGTGGTGGTGGTGGGGATCCCGGAGTTCTGGTCCGACATTTTCTGTGGTTCTGTCACCTTGAAGGATTTGGTCAAGGGTTGCGATGTCCCAATACTGCACCATCTTATGGATATTCGGGTGGAACTCATGTCTGAACCAATGGTAACTAATGAGATTTATCAAGTGAATCGTGTAGCGAGGATTTTGATATTGTGTTGTAGGGATTCAAACTCCATTTCCATTTCTCACCGAATGAGTACTTTTCCAACGATATTCTCACAAAGACGTATTTATTAACATGTGAAGTGGACATGAAAGAACCTTTTACGTTTGAGGGGGCAAAGATTAAGAAATGCTTTGTAAGTGTAAACCAATCTGGAAGGATAGTCAGTGAGTGTTTGCATTAATCGAACTGAATATTACACCTGTTGTTTGCAGGGGTGCACCGTAAATTGGGCCAAAGGAATGAATATAACGGAGAAAATTATCTTCAAAACGCTGAAGGACGGGAAGGGACGAAGAATGGG
>JAQIWQ010000894.1:0-13119 GCA_034695825.1 Folsomia inoculata
GAGTGCCCCTGGATTAATTGGTAATTTGGAATTTTATTAGGCAATTAGGACAACTTACTCTAGTCTTCTTTTTCTCTTTATGTTTAGTTTAACCACTACCATTACCCCCGTCCTGGTTTAGTTTGGTTCTATCTAAATGAATGATACAGAGAAAACAAAACAAACGAGTCCTTCTTTACAATGCGTATATAATGTCTCCCTCTGGGCTGATTGTCACGTTAACATACTTAACCATCATTTCATCATTGCCTTATTTATACACCATTCCCTCCCAACAATGAAGCCATAATTATTACTTTCACGCTAAATCCTTAGAGAGAAAGCATTCGGTACTGTAAATAAATAAGAGAACAATGTAAGATATGATGAATAGCTCCCTTCCTCACTCCGATCAGTATATAGTAGATGTCTACATACAAATCTGTAATAAATGGTCTGTCGTGGTCTGACCCCGTGGTTTGGTTTGATCTTATTTAATTGGGTCAATTATCCATAATCCGAAATTAATTGCTATTTTTCTGTCAATTTCAGTATATGCAGTAGTGTCCAGTTCCATTTCCTTTTGGATCCCAGCCATCGTCATGATAGTGATGTACTCTAAAATCTTCCGAGAAGCACTGCGCCAAAAACGTGCCCTCTCATCAACATCCGCCTGTCTCGTCCTACAACACGTCAACAGTACGTCAAGAACTTCGAACCACAATCGTCGATCCTATCGCTCTGAGATTACTCAGAATGGTAAGTCCACCACCACCAGAAGAATCAGCCAGGCTTAATCTAATCACACCAACCACCACCCCACCCACCTGTAAAATAAAACATAAACCCCACCGGACATGCACGCACCCTACCCCTAATTTGGCAAATTTTACATTTAAGACTCTTTAATTCTATTCACATTTTGCAACAAAACAAGGAAATTGCGACATCAAAAGCATTCGGATTAGAATTTCAAATGAGTGAAAGTAGGAAGGAAGAAAGTTGGGCAATATTCTGCCTTGAGCTGAGCATCATCATCATGCATTCATGTTCTTCGTCATTCATGAACTATTGCGTTACTATTTAGTGCTATTTGAATGCATGACCGATCTGACATGACATTCCATGACATGACGAAGGGAAAGCATTATTCATGTGAGTGCATTATACCTTTAGAGAAAGTTGTCAGAGTGGATTGGATTGATAATTGTATTGGACAGGATCACTATACCTTATAATTGAGACGATCAATCAATCTCCCTTTATCCATCATCACATCACACCAACCAAAGTAAACCCTCATCTTTATTCATCAATCTTCTTTCCCAGAAGAGTTCATTGAGAGGGAGCAGATTAACAGACAGATTATACAAATCTGTTGGTTCATGCCATCCATCCAACCCCCCACCCACGTTTGTACCTACATATAGTACCTACCTTCAAACTGTTGGTTATATTTGCATAATAATTCATCCTAAGAGTTCAACACCCACCGGAGTGATGCGGTGTAGTTGGTTTGGTGGCTATATAACATTTTAGAACAGCAGAATTCAAAGTGTTTTATTCATTCATTCACTTATTCATTCATATTTCTGTTTTTGTTCTTTCATAAGAGAGAGAAAGAGGAAGTCGCCTCATGTACTTGAATTTAACTAAACTAAAGTAAGAAATTCTCCCCGAGCGTCCTCGTTGTCTCACATTTCATCCATTTCCAACCAATTTCAACTTGCCAATTGTCAGCCATACCAATACCACATATAAATGACATAAAAACATAGTAAGGAAGGACGCTATGCAATGTTGGATTGGATTAGAGTCAGCAAAGCATGTCATGGATGGTACAGCATGGCATGGCAGTGGCATGGCAGTGTTTGGTAGTGGCAGTAAAATCAATAACGAGAACTTCCGGTTGTTTTCCCCGAATCCAACTTACTTTCTACGCGGTGCTTGTACTCTCACTCTCCAACCAAATTTATGGCTCTGGGCCACACTCTTTTTGCCAATTCTGCAACATTCTTCAATTACTTTTTCTCTACCAAACCAAACCAGCCAAACTAAGGGAAGGAAACTGTCACCGGACCGGACTCTTGGCTGGGTGGGATGAATAACACACATACATGAACTACACAACACACAAAAAATTCACCAGTTTACAGATTTTAGTTTGGCTTGGACAATCCAACATTCAGATTCATTTATGACATTCTTGATTATGAAATGGCGTCGACATTTCTGGAATCCATGATTTTTAGTCCTTTGTTGGCTACTTATTTACTTTCTGTAAAGTTGTTGATAAGCAGATCATTTCATTTGAGCTCAAATTTTGATGTACAAGTTGGGACTGTTGACGGGTTATACTTTTATCCGCCCACACTCAATCTCCATCCAAGTCATAGTTAGTGCTTCCTCCGTGTCCTTCCTGTCCCTTTCTTTCTCCTGTCCTGTCCCCACTACATAGAGTCCAATTCCTTTCATGAGATGACATGCTCTTTGTTTCTGTACTACTTACTGCATATGGCACTTTTCTTTTTATTCCCTTCTCCTAAGCTGTAAAAAGGAAAACAATCCCGTCAAACATGGGGGAGGAATTTTCCTTTTTCTATCGTAAATCCGAACATTACATTATCGGATTATATCCCATCAATCATCCCCATTCTCTATCCTTTTGGTCATGCAATTTACAGGTGAAAGTAGAGAGTTAGGATGGCTAATCAAAGTCTAAAAGTGACCAGTCCCAATTTATGCATATTGCATAAAACGATTGCATAAAATTTCATTATTTTTTGCACATAAATTGTCAAGTTTTATGAGAATTCTGCTCTTGCCTGCTTGCAATGGCTTCCGAGCCATTCAATTCATTCGCATTCGCATGGTATCCCATATGTAACACTGGATGGATGGTATAACAGCCGGGGACAATATGTTGGTCTGGCCTGGTCTGGTGGTAATAGTCAGTGGGACAAAAAACGATGCATTCAACAAGAGCGGACGGCGGACAAGAGGTTGAGCTTGAGGTTGTCCATGAAGACGATAGTTTTTTTTGCTTTCTCTTTGTTCATGAATGTGGTTCACGTTTGAAATGGATGCCATTTTATTTTTGTCTGGATGAATAGCTCTGCTGCTACTGACTGCTATTTGAACTGAATGTTCAATGTTCTGAAGTTCCATGAGAAAAGGATTTATCTGTTCATGGTATAAAAAGAGCACAAAAAGACCTCCTCATCTCATATTAAATAACTTAACTCATCACAATAGGTCCAGAGAAGGCAGAGGCAGACAGGGCCTGAAAGCCTGAAAAAATGCTTTGAAAGTTGAAATGCCAACTTTCGCCAGGGTATGGATGGAGGATAGCATATGTAGATACGTTACGCAAGCTATAATGCGATTGTTCCGAATTATTAGAACTTTCAACGTTATAAAAGAGCCCAAAAATACAGCAATATTTAAATCGTGAACTACCACGAGTGAGTTCTACTAGGGAATGCGAATGTAATGAGTTTTTGTTATGACAAAGATAAAGGAATCAATTTCTTATATTTTTTGAATCCTCAACATTTTTCTCTCCATTTCCCATCACCATCAAAAGTGAATATGCAAAGCTTTTCACATCACATTCAAGGATGCATCCACCATTCTTTTGTCCCCTTTTCAGTTTTTTCTGTCAGTTCAGTTCGCATCAGGAACTTCAACTTTTTGGCTCCGATCAGACCAAAATTCGTATTGTTGGATGCTGTTTTAGGTTT
This sequence comes from Folsomia inoculata, assembly GCA_034695825.1. Taxonomy (NCBI): domain Eukaryota; kingdom Metazoa; phylum Arthropoda; class Collembola; order Entomobryomorpha; family Isotomidae; genus Folsomia; species Folsomia inoculata. Next base: position 3,723 of record JAQIWQ010000894.1, read on the forward strand.
ATTCACATTTATTTTATTGCCAGAATCGATCGATTCTTTCCCCATAAATAAAATGAAATGCAGGAAAATGTCTTTCATCCGGATAGAAATTTTTAATGCCTTCCTTTTTACATTGGTTGGTTCGTTGGTTGGTATGAAATAGGGTTTGGCTTGTTTTACATCTATCTATGGTATGGATAACGCCACAACGACCTGGTCTGGCCTGGAGTAGAGGAGAAGCTGGGGTTGATGTTGATACTGCTATACTTGTATTTTTAAATTGCTATTTTCCACTACAACTGGTCGGTGTCGGCGTCGGTGTCGGCTTTCTCTCTTTCTGTTATACCCCCAAGGTTTTTTTACTGAAGGTCTGGGAGTTGCCTCTAAATAGTTACAAGATAGATTTTACCATGAATGAAAAGCCAAGCCAAGGTGAGATACATTTACATTGAACATCATCATCATACAGGCAATATGTAGCCAAGTGAAGGCAAGGATGCCCTACAACTTAAACAAATTAGGATCATTCATACACAAATGGCTTTACGTGTTGGTTATCATCAGTCAGTCAGGTATCTTAGCTGAGGTGAGGTATCCCATTAGTTGGTTATCATCATTCATTCACAGTGTGTAGGGTAGTGATAGTGGTAGTACTTACATATGTAGGAGAGAAAGTATAAGAAAAATGGGTCGAGGTACTCTGGGCGATTACTCCTACCTACAAACCAAACTACCATCAGCAGTGAAGCATCACATCCGGCCAAGCTAAGAAGGAAGGGTATTAGAAGGACACACTGACTGAATTCACTCATGGAGTGAATTCAGTCAGCAGTGGAGAAAGTAGAGCGGATGATGATGTGAGGTTAGTTTAGTTCAGTTTGAATTCAAGCTCCTTACATTGCCAGCTGCATGGCTGGCTGAGGCTGACATGGCCTAGAAGACCATTATGCACCCTCTTGGGACATCTTTCCAGTTAAATTCAATGAGCAAGAGGCTTAATTGACCGTTTCATTTTATTTCATGCAGTCCGAGTGACATTTACCCCACACTGTTAACAAAAAGTAATGTGTCACTTTTTTTCTGGCATCCAATCCACCACCAAATAGGCTTCATTAATCTGGGGACAAGACAGCAGGAGCAGATCAGATCAACCAACTATTTGTTCATTTTATGATGAGATTTAAGACTAGCTGGATGGCTGCTATGTAGTTGGATGGATGAAGAAAGGTTAATTGACAGAATGTACTACATAAGGCAAGAATGTGGATTAGCTGATGAGGATGGAGAGAGTGAGAGAGAGAAGGCATAATGGGGCAGTGTCAAAAAAGTGTAGCTGTCAGTCGATGGAGAAAGTCAGCTCTACCAACCAACTTTCTCCACTTTCACGCTCCTCGGCCCATCGCCAAGGTCTCGAATAAATTCTGACATGCTTCTTTGCACCCATCATCCTCCATCAGATCAGTTTTAGAGAGACCTCTACTAACGATTAAAGTAAGGCCGACTTTGAGTAAGTGGGTGGAGTGGGGTTCACTTTCACCTTTACTTTCTCTTCCCTTTAACTTGAATTTTCATATTAATATTTCATACAAATCCACGTCAAATCTCTAGATTAGGTTAGCTTAGCTCATAATTGTGCTAAAGTATGAGAATTTGTAAAGACAAGAACCTGTGGATTGAATGAATACATTCTACATATCTTGTTTGACTACATACACAAGGGCCAGACCAGAAGCACCCTCCTGTGATCGTTCTTTTGTCCTTTTCTCTTTCACTACCACAACAGAGAAAAGGAAGAAGAATAGAAGCCGGGTATTGTTGATGAAGGGTTTCCTTCTGGGAGGAAGGATAGCTTTGACAGGACGGAAGTGAAATTATATAACACATCCTTGTTTTCCCCACTCTACTCTGCTACTGGCCTATGGCTGATGGTTACGTAGTGTCCCTTTAATGTCAACGTCAACTTCAACGTCAATGTCAACGTCAACTAGCTGGCCTGCATGGAATTGCGTGGTATGGCATATGCACCTGGCTTGGTCTGGTCTCGTCGGTCCGTTATGTGTTGTTACTAATAAGTCAAAGGGAAGGAAAGGTCATCCGACTCGCATTCAATCATCCAAATGGCTTCTCACTTAAAGGTTAATAGTTTCTGATGCCATAGACCGATCCACTCCAATCCAACACAATCCAATAGCACTTACTAAATACTACAGGCAGCCAAGAATTAAAGGACAACGGAAATGGGATCACTTTTGACATGATAATATAACACCATACCTACCATACCACTCACTGACTCGCCAACCAAGGCAAGCCAAACAAACATCTCCATTAACTATCCCCCCATCCTCTATTCTACTACATGTACCACCAAAACATTCTTCACTTCATTCCCTTCCATTATTTCCTTCTCATCCATCACTTATCCTTTACGATACTACCCTTACGTGTACCGTAGTTGCCCATGTCCGGGCAATGTGGTGGTGTTATGTTGGTGAGATTTGATAAAGCAAATATCTCTTCCTTTTCATTTTGATTTTGTTATAACCATTCAAAGAGATATTGGTTATGATTTACGAGTGGACTTATCATTTATTTCCTTTTGATTGAGTGAGTAATGACATTTGAGCGTTTTATGTATTTTATCTCCAGATTATATAGGATTCATCATAATGTTCATAAAATATCGTGTTTCTCTTCTTTCTCCACAGGTTCCACATCCACACAAGTTGTGGATAACAAATCTCAACAAAAGTGGAAACATGAACACAAGGCTGCCCGAACCCTTGGTAAGTGCATGCATAAGCATTCCCCCACCAAATGGTATATACCTATGCATATAATAAATTAAATGGATGAATGAGTGCATGTCATCTCGTAAACCCTGCGGATGGATGCTGGAGAGAGAGGGAGGTCGGTTCGGTGCTAATGTGTTTTGCTCTCTAATTGCTCTTTACCACCCATCACTTTCAATCCCATTGTCCTCTCACAAATCAAATCTTTACTAATTGACACTTTAATGAAGGGACTCATCATGTATTACGTTACTAAAATAAATCCATCCAAATTAATCACAATTTACCCCCTTCTCGCATAAGTTTCTAGCATTTCGTTAACTGGAGAAAGTAGGACAAGTCTATCTAATGCGCAGAGATTATTACGACACCATTGGAACTCACGTACAAACGAGTGATAAATATGCATGCCATCAATCAGTTTTGTGCGCACTAAACTACGTGTTCTGTTCGAGATAAGTACCTCAGGACCATCACTGCCAACACTAGCTGTACCTACCACCACTACCACTCGACAATAATTGTAAAGCAAGCAGGATGGGTGGCTTGAATAGCATTGCATTGTGGACCAAGATGAGTGTATGACTAAACTCATTTCAATTTCCATTGGAGAAAGCAACCAGGAGAAAGCATTCAATCTATGAAACCTTAGTCATGTCAAGAACCCTTCTTCATTCACTATACACTCTAAATTAATTCAACATTTATAAAGATTCTACTTTACCATTCTCACCTTATATAAATATTACACCTTTTGAAACTAATATAGGAACTTATACAACCCTTCCTCTATTGATATTGATCATCACCTACAAGAAAAAAAGAAAATGGATGGCTTTCACCTCAATTTCATCTCTATTCTTGGCCCAGTTTTGTGTATTCAGAACAGAAATTAAATAAAATGTGCCAAAACCATGTCCCATCCAATTTCAACTTCATCTTCAATCCAACTTGAACTTATTCATCCAAGAAGAAGAAGAGTTTGTCGGAAATGAAAAAGATGATTTAAAGAAAGCAGCAGCTGCAGTACAAAATTTGTTTAATCTGTCAACATAATGAAACTGGAGGAAAGTTGTCCGCCTTCTTGTTGATATTAATTTTATTTTATAGCATTGCCTCCCAGCCAAATATCATCAAGAAACATCATCTGTCTGTCTGTGGCCTGGTCTTTTGATCTGCCTGGCCTGGCGTTGTCTGGCCTGGCGTTGCATACCGTAACACGTTTGTTTATCATGGTGGATGGCGGAACGGAAAAGTAGGACACTTAATTTATGCTCTCATTTAAACCAAACCAACTTATCAGGCATAGTTACTTATTGTTAGTATACATTTAGTTAGCTTTGTAATATAACTGTTTGACTACTTGAAATATTTCGAGGAGACTATAGTTGACATCACATTTCATACTTTGTTTTATTTCCTTTGAGTACAAGAGTTACTTTGCTGGTTATCATTATGGTACTTTACTTGGTTTGCATATCAGCACATCAATTTGGCAGACCGGTTTAGTTTGGTTTGATTTGCGTCCTTATTCATCCTCTTCCTTCCTTTCCATTTAATGGGAATAAGTCAATATTTGAGCTATTTCTCAAAGCTTTCTCCATTTCTTTTCCAATTCTACAGATTTTGCATTCCTCTCTCGTCAACCAACATCAACATCAACTAATTTCGTTCAGATGCCACCGCCACCCCAACCAGCAGTCCTTCAATAAATTCAACTCGTTCAATATAATTCAAAAAAGAAGATGGGTGTGCTTATCTTCTGATGATGATTTGGTTTCGGCTTGGCCCGTTTCCATTTTATCTCATGCACCTGTCTCCACATCTCATTTACTTTTTCATGGATGGCATCGCATCAAATATGCTTACTATGCTATCTCATACTTACCTATGTGTAGATATAAAGTAGAATAGATCTCGTCTGTTCTGCACCAGGACATTGTTTCTTCCTAGGTTGGTGGTGTGGATTGGATGGTTTGTCACATATCCATCCACCTTATATTTTAGAAGGATTAAATCGTGGGATAGATTTAGCAGGCAGGACAAGACAGCAGATGGTGAAGGAAGGAACGTGGACCTAAAAATGTGTCACATTGACATTTTCAGCATAAAAAAGAGAAAGTCAAGAAAGAAGAAGATGCACAATTTAAAAATCCGACTATGTATGTGAGAAAAAGCTGAGGATGAAGAAAATACTGATTTCTTTCAACAAAGGATGAATGAAAAAGACTTTCACCGACCCACACCACACCTCATTCATACAACATGTGACCATCTCAACTAATAGTGTGGATGGATATACCTCTAATATAATTCTATGCAAATATAATCTCATCCAATGAATTCACTTCAACGTTATGTTTGGATCACGCACGGACGGTAGAGCAAGCGAAGAGAAAGTTAAAGCGAATTCCTTATCGTTCAAGCAGAAAATGTGGATTCCTCTCCTCTCCTTGGGAGGAGGTGGAGGATGGCCAACCCAAAGTACTCGACGAATTCCATAAATTCTTTCTCCTCAAGAATATCTTCAAGGAAGGAAGCGACCAGTCCAACCAGGTGTTGGATTTGGGTTACTTTGGCCAGGTCAGTAGTAGTAGTAATGGTAGCCAGCCTGCAGATGCTTTCTCCTCCTCAACTCCTACTGAACTGATACTGCGGTGATACTGATCTGGTAACTGCGTAGCTTAAGGGCCCATTTCCACCCTCATTACGTGAACAATTCTAAAAACACTTTGAATCGTCTGCTTCTCCTTCTCCTTTGTTCAACAGGCACCTATCTCATCCATGAACTAATATCAGATTCGACATATGATGTGGATGGATGGTAAAGAGCGAAATGAGAGCAATTTATTGGTGAATGCGACTAACAATACGACACATTTATTGGCTAACAATAAGACACATACTAGACATCATACTTATGATGCTTTTCTTATATTTCTTACAGGGATTATAATGGGGACATTTGTGGCATGTTGGGTGCCATTTTTTACCTGGTACATGGTATCATCCCTTGCTAAATTTACCTCACCAGAGTGGTTGGTACAAACAATGTTTTGGATCGGCTACTTTAACTCCACACTCAATCCTATTATCTACGCCTACTTTAATCGCGACTTTAGAGACGCATTTAAAGAAACTATTCAATGCGTTTTTCTATTCCCTCGCAAAAATAATACACAATCATACGTCTAACGTCTAACCCACCCATCCATCAACCACATTATCCAACCTGACCTCCGACCTCCGACCTATCCATCGATCAGGACCCATAGGTACCCACGCCACGCCATAGGAATCTGCCATGCCACAACCACCCATGTGATCAAAAGACGCTCTCTTCTCCATTACGACTAACCAAAAAGTTAATAGTTTATTATTAGATATATTTAGTCACCACCACACTTATTCATCGTCATGTACTCTACCTCACCTTCATTACTTCCGACTATGCAGTCTGAATGAGATTTCTGTTAATAATCCCATCCCTTTGTATATATTTACATACATTACAGTGGATTGGATGACACAATACCATCTGCCTTTTACTACACTCTTTATTTTTAAAAAGTAGACAACATTTTTATGCTTTCTAAAAAGAATTTCTTTACTCTGTCCCCTCCTGAATAAGATGATGACTACCGATTCCAGACAAAAAGTGACCGCATCTACACATCCGTTATGTCATCAAATATGTTACGAAATGGCTGATAGATCTGATGGTGATTTTGTATAATATCCTGCACATCAAACAAATAGCTCAATACACAAGCTTCTCATCTAGATTGACTAGACTGGACTGAACTGGACTGCACCTGACATTCTAAAGGTTATTAGATGTTACATAAAGTCTCATATCCTTCACTCCTGTCTCTCCTGTCTTGTCATCGGGAGGGATTGGGAATGAAGAGTGACCCTGACCTGATCTGACGTTCAACTGAACTGACGTCAGTCAACCCATGTGCACATACATAGAAGATGAGTTAAGGCATTAGATATCCTCTGATATGGTTTGATGAATAAGTCCTTGGTATAGTTTTGGTAGGTTGGATTAAAGCTTTAAAGCTTTCCTAACTTTTGATGAGGAATGGAATAGGTGGTTAAATCAGTATCAGGTTAAATAACTAGAAATTTACAGATTTCTAATCAAACTAGGAAACTTTCTAATCATTCAAACTTAACTTTTTACCTTTTACTTTTCTTCCTTTTGAAATTTACATATTCATCATCCCGACTAAGTAGTGCAACTTAGTTGGAACGCCTTCTTAATCAGCAAAGAAGGAAAGAAAATGGGTCAAACTAGAATTAAGCAAATCAATCCCTTAATGATAAACTTGTCCAGTTTAAAACACAGGATTAAGTAGAATCAGTCATGATGGCATCGGTTGGATAACTTTGAATAAAAATTCGAATGAAATGTTTAAATTCACTCGCTCCAACGAACCAACTTTCTCCATGTCAAAGCCAGTTCTTGTCAACTTTAGCCAAGCCATTCACCTGGATTTTCTCTCCTCCTTTCAATGGCAAACTTCAAGGTCTTTTCCTCCATCAAATCAAACCCAGTAGTGTAAAATAAAACAACATCAAAATGACATGCAACACGTTAACAACACTCTCCCAAAGTATTTTGTGCCATCAAAAACCGAGATGGGTTTGGATGAGATGAAGCTGCTAAAAACTATTGCATGCTCCTCTACTAAACTTTCTCCAGCCAGACTCGACTTGCTTGGCTTGACCAACTCAAGTTAATGGTGGTCGTTCGTGTGTAAATTAATTCCTCCTGTTTTTATTCCATCAAACTCTATACATCCATCCAACCCGATCTGATGGATTTTATCACGCTGCTGATGGATAAAATAAAGGAAAGTTTTTTTTCAATCTTTTTACGCAGAATGAGTTCCTTTCTGGAAAGAATTAGGGTCATCCATGAACATTATAGTGGGGATAGTAGTGGAGAAAGCTCAGCTGCATCCACCATCATCAGGAAAGTAAAAGTCTTAAACAATTACCTGACTGATTGATGGAATTCTGCAAGGATGGCTCATTCAGCTTAGCTCAGATGAGATTAGTATCAGTAAGAAGAAAAAAGGACGGGGCAACATGATGATGATGATGATGATGATGTTGAGCATGGCATGGGAATAGACAGTCGTTACTGGTGGACTGGACATTACTTTTACTCTGTTTCTGAAAGGATGGATGGATGGACTGGACACTAAACTAATCCAGAAGGGACATGTTGTAGGCTAGGTAGACTTGATGGTTGGTCTAGTCTATGTAGTGATGGGATTGGGTTAACAGGTGAAAGTTGTAGGATTAAAGTGTCCCTTCTTAACACGAAATAATCATCAGAAACTAATCCTAGTGGAACAAAACAAGAAAACAAGAAGACAAGTGGCAGCAGTTGAGTCTACAACAAACGATTCTTGTTGGAGAAAGTTAATGAATAGTTTTCTTTATTTCCCTCAGTTTTACTTGTTATTAAACGGAATCCTTGGGAGGAGGAGAAAGTTTGTACTTTGATGGGTGGTGGTGGTAGATATATACATAGGTTAGGTAGATAGTGGAAATGTTATAAGCACGTGACAACACTGCAGGTAGGTGGTGGGGGTTTACGTATCCAATCTTGTACCATTAATTGAGGACATCTCATGGTGCATGATTTGAATAAATGTGAAAGGTGTCAATCGAATGAATGGATACAAATTAAGCTACCTACCAATTAACCCTTAAATTGGCATACAGTCGTGCACAACGGTTGGAGAAAGTGCGGAGAAAGTGGGTCATTTATTTTACACTGCTTACCACGTAGTAAATAGCAAAATAGCTGTCAAATGTCATATCGCATCACATCACATCAGGGTGGCCATTATTGATTAAAAAAAAGTGTTTCATTTTATATCCCTATATAGCCATTAGTTATTAGCTTCTTTCCTTATTCCTTCTAACGGATGATATATATAGTTGGTTAGTTTGCTCTAGTCCAGTCCATCCATGTCATGGTCAAGTCCTTGATGTTTAGTAACGGAGGAATCACCCCAGTCTCCAGATAAGCCTCAGCCGACTTTCCTCGGTCCACCAATTCCACTTCTTTTTTTCTTAAATCCCCAACTCCCAAATCAATTGAGTCCCCGAGACAATCACAGGACTTATCCTTTGATCTCTCTACGCCACAGGAATTTCTACTCCAACCAAAGACGATGCAGTCCCACCCGACCCAAGCTTCAAATCTTATCCTCATCATTATTTTTGGAGAAAGTTTACTTTTCTGTTAGCTGACCAAACCACGGTCCAGTCCAGTCTTCTAACTCATAGCATCTCCTCCTCCCTTGACTCCCGTCAGTGAGTGAATCTTCTCAACTTTCTCCAGATCCGGCCTCACTTCCAATCCCAATCCCCACCGAATCATTTCCTTTCTCTGTAATAATAACGGATTTAGAATGGAAATGAAGGAGGAAATGGAGAGACAATAATTCTTTTGTCTACAATTCACCTTAATCCAATTCATCTCATTTTTCTCCTCTACCGAACGAACGACCGACTAACCTAACGAACGCCTCTTGTGGGTGTGGTTTGAGTTGGTTTGCTTTATAAAACAAACTGCATGATAGATCTCCCAGTTCAAT
>JAQIWQ010000895.1:0-13114 GCA_034695825.1 Folsomia inoculata
TAAGTTGAAGTTAAGTTGAAATTCAAAATTTCATTTCAAAGGCTTTGGGCACAAGAACTAGGTCAACTATTGAAATGTCCGGATACAGAGACCACAGTGTCTTTGGTGGAGTGCTTAAATAAGAAAACAGTTCAAGAAATAATTTCTGGTCAAGCAAGAGTTAAGGTGAATATAACGACAATGAGTTTAGGGCTGTGTATAGAAGTTAATGGTGATTTGGTCATAAATAGAGATGGTACGTTGATCCACTTGCTCCTTTCGGCCCAACAGTTGAGATTTATAAAGCAGACGACGGTTCCACATTTTTGTCCGAGTATCCACATGAGATAATCGAACGCAGGTCGGTTTCTTATGTCTTTTCACATTAGTTGTCTTCAAAATTGAACTCGGTCAGTCAGTAGTAAAAAAATATGTAAATGAACGCAGGGACTTCATCAGGGTGCCGTTAATTTTGGGCGTTTCTCAAGACGAGGGTCTCAGTATTCATGCTATTGGTACGAACATTTTTTTATTACAGCAAAAGTTATGAAGACAGTAGAATTAGAGAGTCTAAAAAATGGATGTATAGAATCTTCTTGCAAATTCCAGGAGTACTCGCAAACGAAAAGTTGACTGAACAACTGGATTCCGATTTTGAGACAATTGCCCCGATAACTTTCAACTTTAAAGGCTGGTTTCCAACTGAAAATCTAAAACCTATTGCAAAAGAAATTCGGCAGTTTTATTTTGGTGACAAAGCCATCAACAAAGATTCATTGATTAATTTAACAAACCTTTACTCGGATGCAAATTTCGTTCATGGCGTTTCTTTATTTGCTTTGGAACACGCCACGGAACAACCTGTCTATCCTTATGTGCTCACATTCCAAGATGGTACATTTAATATGAATAGTTTATTTTTAGGCTTAACTTCTTTTTTTATTTAAATTCTTTTGTTTAAAAATGTATTATCAAGAGCAATCAAGTCACAGCATTACGGAGCTATTCTCAGGGTCTTTGACTAAGTATGGAGTGGCACATGGAGGTATACCAATTTTAGTAGTTCATTTCATTGCAAACTTGTTGTGTATTCAAACTTATTGCAGACGAAATTCAATACTTGTTCAAAAGTTCACTTTTTCCGGAAGAAGTACCCCTTGATTCAGAATCTGGGAAATTTTCTAAGAAGTTGGTCAAGCTTTGGGCTTCATTTGCAACACATCGGTAATTAGCCATGATTGCAAATGGTCTACATTAGAATTCAAGCAATACGACATTTTGTACGATTCATAGAAAACCGACCGAAACCTGGGGTTCCGCAACTAAATGGCCCCCAATTTCGAAAGTCCAGTTACAAGGAGAGAAACCATTCAAATGGTATCAGTTGGATAAGGACACGACCATTTTAGAAAATCCATTTCTTAGTAGAAAAAAGTTCTGGGACAAGTTATTCAGAAAATATGCCAAAGGAAATGCCAAAGACGAACTGTGATACAATATTATTATTGTAATGTATTGACTGACAATAAAACGCTTAATTAATTATGCCATATTATTACGTCTTTATTAACACATTGTTATAATGAAGGAAGTCAGATCAAATACTAGAAATTAATATTAGAAGAAGGAATGTTAGAAATTGTTATGTGTAAGCTATCTTTTCAGACATAAAAATGATCTATAAGGCTAATAGTCACATTCATAAACACTGCTGTATAGCTCTTGACGAATGTACACATCGCCATACTTTGTGGTGATTTAGCATAGAATATAGCACCTGCCAGGTAATTGCCCCCCCCCCTACCTGGATTCTTCCGGTTTTTCCTTGCCTTAAAATATATCTGGGTGCTTATCCAAACGGATCATTTTGTAATTCTTTCCCTGTTCCTTCCACTAAAGTATGTAATTGGTACCCATCGGAAGAATAAAGGCAGAGGGATTCAACATTCTATTGGTAAATTCGCTACTACCCCTGCAAACAACTTACAATTTAGTGCAACATTAATATTTTAACCCTAATTTATAAAACTTCAACAATGCAACCCTCAACAGTATAACTTCTGACTAATTTCTGAATATGACTTTGGATATGCAATACAATACATTTCGTTTTTGTGAGATAAATACCAGTTTTACATTACAACTATGCAACTGCATTTGCATTACAAGATTTTAAACTTGTCATAGATTGCTTACGTGATAAACTGCATAGAATAACACTGCTTGAGGATAAAACAGACACTTCTGAGAGGTTTCACCGAAGGAGCACAAAGTTGTAAGGCAACAGTTAATTTCGCAGGTTTCATTGAAGAAGTTTGGTAATTACGGGAATGATAAAAAAAGTTATGCCAATGACAAAAACAGCCCCGAGGACAAGTTTTGATCGTTGTTGCCTCCACCAAATTTTTCGCCGAAGGTGTTCAGAAGATTGACGATAAATGTCACTAGAGTACTGCAACTGGATAGTGAATAAATAAAAGATTGTTATGAAATTTAATGGCGAATACATACATGCATAAAGAATTCATTGCAAGACAAAACAGTCATTACTTGATCGGACAAATCTTGCAAAGTACCAAGATTTGTTTCCCTGTCCAACAGTCTAGCGACATTGTCTTTCATCCTGCCCGTGACGTCGTCCAACTGGACACGAACTCCTTTTAGGCGATCATTACTGTCGGCAGGCTCCTGGAACCGAACGCTTTTTGATCGAGGAAGATTATTTGTGGATAATGCAGAATTTAGATTTGTATTCGAATCAATCTCTTGGGTCATATCGGTATTGTCCAAATTGAGGATTGGGGCTTGTGGGCCAGAAAGAAAGAAATCATCGTTTTCTGGACTATCAACTCCAGGGGCAATTATGTGTCCAACACGAATACCATTCTTCATAGCACCAGACGATGGCGTGTGAGGAATATGACTTGGATACGAATTTCCATTCATTTTTGTAAGTTGACTAGATGCGCTTTGAGAAAGAAGCTCTTCCATTTCGTCATCCGAACCGTTGACAAGGTCCTCTAAAGAAAGCGTTCTTCGATATTTTGACGTCATTTTGTGAAAAGGAATCCTCTGGTTTCCGCTATAAAAATCTACGATCGTCTTTTAGGTTTTGTAGAGAAAATGATTTGCTTTCACCTATAACAATGGCATTTAAGAATCCATTGCAACCCACAGCCTGCAATAATTACATTCACATTTTCAATCCATAAAATTTTACCATTTTCGGGGTATTTGTGGAATTGGAAAGCAAAGCGCCTTCCCACGATAACTTTCACCACCTTTCACTTTCATAATTACATTTCTTGGGTAAGTTACTGCAAAATGCATGTGCATTTCATTACCTGAAATTAAAGCTGTTGTGGCTTGCAATCAATTGATGTCAAATTCATGAACTATAAAACTATTTCAACTTCTCTAACACAACATAAACCCATATACACATCACAAAATTATTTAATTTCAAACCAATCCGAGTAGTTCTTTCCTCCTTCACCGTAATCTACCTACACAGTGCATGCAGTGGCTGCCAGTTGCACAATAATATTTTTAATCGAAATATTTTCTCATCTACTTTCACCAAATATATAAATAACCTTTCCCCACAACACTACACATATGTACCACGTACACTACCACCACCAACCAACGAAACAATGTTATTTGATTAATATTGACAAAACCCGAACTACCCGGAGAAAGACTACCACTACCAACCATGCAACTCTGTCTTGCATGGTATGCCCGTAGGCAGACATGTATAGCATGAAAGAGAGTTTTTAGATATAAATTGAGTGAGTTAGTAAGTGTTAGAGTTAGAGAAGGAGAATTCAGGCGGAATTCTATTATCTCTTTTACTCTTACCCTTTTCCATATCCCAGACCAACTTTGGATGATGGTTGTATAAGTTTAGGAAGGAAGGACTGAGAAGAAACAGCAGAGAGAAAGCTGTAGAGAAAGCAATGAAGGGAAATCCGTGTTCCCTGTTCAACTGTCTGCCTGTCAATGTAATGGAATGTTGGACATGTGAATGAATTGTCCTTATTGGATCACATCACACCACCTCACTCACTGAACTGCTCTGGACTGGGTATGAAAACACCTGGGGTATTAAAACCAAAGTCTGAGAATGAAAGCAAGTGGAGAAAGTTGGAGGGCTGCTCTTTTCCCCGTATATTTCTCATGGTTCAGTTGAGTTGAGTAGAGTGTGAGATTTGACAGCTACTCACTCACAACCTTATTTATATTTTCCTTAAAATGTCAAACAAGCAACTATCTAATTCTAAGTATGTACACATTACCTACAGTTCGTAATTAATGCATCATCCACCCGGCATATGCCCGGCACTTGCCTTTCCTTCCACAATTCACTATATAAACTTTACGTGTTGTAAAACTGAATGGAACTGACTGTGTGAATCAACTATGACAATCCCCAGCAAGAGCATACCAATGTTATTGGTTAACCCACCTGTCTACTCAACTAATTGGGTTAAAGAAACTCTAATACACTTAATAGCTCCTGCTTTTATTAAAGAGAATTGTCTCAATCTCTCAACAACTACACAACCACCGCACAACCGCCGTGGACTTGGGCTAATTCCTAGTTCTTCTCTACTATTGACCATCATGTTCTCTAATGCAAAGCAAAGTAAAGAAAGGACAAGAATGAAGGTCAACTTGTCCAGAGATTTCAGTTTGCATAGCCTTCTTTCTGTCTATATAACGCAGCCTGCTCTCAACTGACATGTACTTGCTCAGTCAGAAGATGATACCATAATAATATCCCATGAATGAGAGCACATCATTTTTATGCAATGCTGCTGAGAAGTAGAGCAACTGGTGTTTGGTTGTTTAATTGATTTGAACATGAGCATTTCACTGTCATTGATAAATTGAAAAGAATCATTAATTTTAGTTTGGATTTACTTTATTAGATTAGATTAGCTAAGCCAATACACAACAAGTGTTGTAAAATAATGACTCACTTTTAACAGACCTTTCCACCCACCCCACTCTACTCTATTATTATGTACTTATTGAATAGATGTCATTTATTATTCTCACTTTTTTATTGCCTTCTTCCTCCCTTGTTATGAAGTTTCCTCCTAACAAACCCACCGGAGTTGATGCATACAAACAGTTGTAGCATAAGTTGTGCACAGGCAACAGGATTGGAGCAGTTGTTTAATTTCGGCTTTTGGAGAAAGTTTTAAAAATGAGTTTAATCCTTAATTCATTCCAATGAATTGATAACATTTTCCTTAACTTCCTTGTTTGTTCCAGTGCAGTGTTATCTGTTGGTTCAGCCAGTCTTATGTCATGTCAAGAAAATATTATGCCTCTCATCTTTAAATTATAATTCATCATTTATCAAGAACTAGAGACTGATTGGTGACTTCCATTGCTTTAATTGTCGAGGTGCGCAATAAAACAACAGGATAAGGCTTATCCGATAAGCTATGGATCGAGAATATACAAATACACCTTAAAATAGCATGTAATTGATGAAGGAACAGAGGGCAGGGTTCAAGGTAATATAATACATCATTCCATTATTGTTCAATGTCTACCTAATTAATAATGCGTTGTGTGTTTAATTGTATTGCAGTGTTAGTGATGCCATTCTACATCATATGTATCATTTGTTCTTTTTAGTGCTGCAACAAAAATACAACGGAATTGAGTTTAACTTTATGTGGCTGAGACCAAGGACAATTTTTAGTATTATTGGAATGGACCATGCAACTATTTCTACAACAGAATATTAACTAAGATTACAAGTAGAATCCTCAAAAGCTAAAATAAGTCTTTCGGTGTGATTCCCTGTACTTTCACGCTTTGTTTAAAAACAGTGAAAATCATGTGGGTTAAACCAGAAGAACTCCTTGTCGCAAATGCGTTTTGGTAAGGCAAACACATTCAATGTTTATTATATTATCGTTATTATATTTTACCACCTGCTTGCAGGGTGACGGAACGTACCAATTTGTATTTTATCCTCCAAACGAGAAGAGGTCACGGAAGTGCCAAAAATAATTTGGCGTCTTTGATCGTGGGGACTTTTGATAATGTATTGGATTCGAAGGTATTGCTGAATGTCACAAATAAGTGTTAATAACAAACATTGAATTAATTTAACTTAATTTGTAGCCGCCTCCATACCGGATTCTTCATCAAACGCCTAATTCTGAAGTCTACTACTGTATGATCTTTATATTTTTATGAAGGACATTTATTGTATTTGTCATTGATTCGATGTATTATATTCCTGTACGTTACATAGTGGTGGCCGTGTCAGTAAGTCACAAGGAAATATGTGTCGATTGGGAATGGTTGGAGAAAAATATGATGGCCACACTCAGTAACTTTGATGATGAAGATCAAATTACTGATTTTGTCAGATGCAAAATCGAGAGTCTTGTAGCTCATTCGCAACCAAATGCTCCAATTCCTGAAGGTACAATCACTACAATCACTATTATTATAGATGATATTATAGATGACAAATGATAAAAGAATTCTTTAAATTGTTAATGCAGACACCGAAACTGAGACATTTCGTTTAGCAGTTCAGAAGTTTCAAAGGTATGAACAATTTTAGTTCTGTAGTATTGGTTTCATCCGTGTTCGAGGACATTATTTTAATGTGCATGTGACGTTCATGATGAAACTTGTCTAAAGTCTTTGTTTTCTCCATAGACTTTTCGGTATGCCTCCAGAAGAGAAGCTAGTAAATTACTACTCTTGCGGGTATTGACATCTTGATGACCTAGTTTATCTTTTGGCCCTTGTTCATGACTTCCCTATCCTTGGTAATCACAGGTATTGGAAAGGAAATTTTCCAAGACAAGGTTGGCTGTACCTGAGTGTTACACATATGTGCTTTTATTCATACTGGCTGGGAAAAGAATTTAAAATTCTGATACGTTGGACTGATGTTACCTCATTAGAAAAAACTAATTCTTTCGTATTTCCGGACTCCATCAAAGTTTCGACAAGGGAGTCTTCGGTAACTTTGATTTATTATTGTATTTTTTGTAAGTGGAAATTACAGTTAATGTGGGCTATTGTGATTTTGCAGTATCATTTTTCGATGTTTATGCACAAGGCTGAGACATATAAATTGATGTCGCAACTGGCTAATCTTGCAATGAGGCAGTAAGTCCACTGATAATCCTGAGCCGTTGAGAAGTTATTTCTATGTTGAAAATTTCAGGTTGATTGATCAAGAGGGGTTCCAAGAGGATAGAGATCTCATTTCCAAGCTTAGTAAAAATGTGCCGAAAAAGCCTTCCTACATGAAACGTGATTTTGGTAAGATTGGCACTATTTTTATATGCAAGCTTCATATATTTCTTCTGAAGGCATTGCAATGCCCACTAATTTTATAGCATAGACTTGATGAGTTCCTAATTTCCTTTCTCTAAATTCCAGATGCTCGAGCTCATTCTGAAGCGTTTCGAGCATTTTTTCGTCTTCCTGTGGATGAGAAATTGGATGGTACAGTTTCTTGTACGATATGGGATCCAACAAAGAAAAAGTCTGTGTCTGGAACGATGTACTTGTCGAATAATTACGTTTGCTTTCAAAGCAAGGTACTGTTTTTACTACTTTTTAGAAATAGTGAATCAGCAAGATTCTCAATTCATACACTCATGATTGTTCTAATGCCACTGCAGGTGCCCATGATGATAAATGTGATAATACCTTTGAGGGATGTGACTGTGATTGAAAATGCTGCTTCGCATAGCCCTGCTGAAAAAGCTATCTTATTCACGACAAAACAAAAGTCTTCCTTTCTTTTTATGCAAGTTGACGACCGAGATTTCCTAGTTAGTAAATTATCTGAATTACTGTCAAAAACGAGTATTTGTCGCAGATCGGCGTAAGTCAACTTTTTAACCTCGAGTTACATTCATAACTCATTTCATTTAATGTTATAGTAAAAAGTTAATTCTACTGTTTTTGTAGAGAAAGTTGTGGAGATTCTAGTAGTTTAAGCAGCTCATCAAATAGTTTTGTTTTGTTGGAATCCCCTCCTGAAGAAGTAAAGCTAAGTCGTTTGCAATGTAAGATCTAATGTATTTGGTTTATCAGTTTCTGTGCAAAGCCTTCATTGTTCTCACATCAATATATTTTTTTTACAGCTGAACAAATTTTGACCCAACCTTTGATGGAGATGTTTTGTATGCCTATTCATGGTGATCTGCAAGAGAAAGAGTTAGCCAAATGTAAAAAGTGGGAGCAGCTATTTCTTGACTATGGTAATTAACGTTTTATAACCCTATCAAATTCAAAACCATGTAATGTCCTTTATCGCTTATAACAAGGTCGAGGAATCTCCATGTATAGAACCTTTGAAACAGCAGAACTAGTGATTCGAGGTTTGCTTTATTCACTTACTTACAATTAGTCGAACATAAACAAAAGTAAGCGGGTATCATGAATACCAATTACAAATATCTGTAGGTATACCAGACAAATACCGTTCAGAGATTTGGCTTATCTATTCCGGTGCGGCAAACGACTTGGCTTCACACACCGGCTATTATTCTTCACTGGTAGAACAATCCCTAGCCAGACGATGTCAAGCTAATGAAGAAATGTGAGGCATCTTTCTATTGAGAATGATATTTCAATGATTAATGAGTTACTGCTTGGAGAGTTTTGCTTTTTACGAGTTTCTCTAGGCATGTGTAAAGTTTTTATCATGAACTGCTTCTGTTATGATTTAGTGAAAGAGACCTACACCGATCGTTGCCTGAACATCAAGCCTTTCACGAAGATATTGGTCTAGATGCTCTACGTCGTGTACTATGTTCGTACGCAACCCGCAATCCCCACATTGGGTACTGCCAAGCAATGGTAATTATTATTCTTATTTGCAGTATAATAATTAGACTTGAGTTTTATGACGTAATATTATGTATCGTACACTTACAGAACATGTTGGCTTCAGTTTTTCTGCTGTATTGTAACGAGGAAGAGGCATTTTGGCTCTTGGTTGCGGTATGTGAGCGTTTATTACCTGATTACTACAATCGACGAGTCGTTGGGGCTCAGGTTGACCAGAATGTGATGGATGAGCTGCTGGAACAACAATTACCCAAATTGCACGCACATTTGCAGAAACTAGGTCTAGTTGGTATGATATGCTTGAGCTGGTTTTTAACATTATATTTGAGGTGAGTATTTCTAATTTTATTAAACTTAAATAAATAAAACTCCATTAAAATAAAATGCTGATTCCGAATTTTCAGCTGCTTATCATACGACTGCGCTGTATTTATCATGGACTGTTTCTTTTACGGTAATATAAATGTACTACATATTAATTTGTTATATTAAACTTATTATATTGTTATATAATTTGTTATATTCTCATATGTTGTTTACAGATGGAGTGAAAGGTATAGTCGCTTTTGGGTTTTTTAAAATCTTCTTGAATCATAACTTTTTAATTAGATTACTGATGATTGATGAATGATTTTTTTAGTGGCATTCAGTATAGCCTTAACAATACTTGACACTAATGAAGATGCTTTACTGAAATGCAAGGACGAGGGAGAAGCAATGCAATTATTGAACGATTATTTATCAGGAATTTTTCTCGTACAAAGTGATGTCATTGACTTTGGTGAGGATATGAGAGACTTGAGTAGAACTCCAAGTCCGCAGTTGATGATGACGGTTTCGGTAGGAACCCCCGTGGGCCCGAAATGTCGAATGGAAACCTCGCACAAGAAAAGCGTGTCTATTACTACTCTGATTTATGAGTCTTATAGAAAATTCGGGTCACAGATAACTACTGAAAGAATTGATAGAATGCGGTTAAAACACAGAGTGAAAGTTGTTCAGAGTTTGGAGGATGCCGTGTTGAGGAATGCACTCCGATCCGTCCAGCAACCAATATTATTTTCAGAGGAAGAACTTAAAGATCTATTTTGGGTAGTCCGAGGGGATCACTTATGGCAAATTGCATGTGGTCTTTATAATGGTACTCAATCTGGAGAAGATCACAATCAAGGTGCTTTACGAGTAGATCTGGACCAATTTCGTAGTACATTTATGACGTTCAGTCCTTGGGGAAGTAATGGAAATCCCAGAATGAATGATGTGGCAGATAGAATTTTTAAGGTGCGTCACAGAATATTACCATATATTTAAACATCTTTTGAGTGAATTTGTATCTTAATCTGAAATAACATTCTTTGTTTTAGCTGTTCGATGCCACCGGAAATGGCTACTTGACATTCAATGACTTGGTACATATTCTTTGCCTTGCAGGCAAAGTTGAAGCCATAAAAAGATTAAGATTCCTTTTCATTCTTCATTTGCCTCCGTTGTTAGATACGGATTTGGAAACGCCAACAAGTATGAAATCAACTAATTATCCATCCCTTTTAATTACAAACTTTGCTGTAAGTGATTTTTGTGATGTAGCACATCCTGACGATAGTTCAGCTGAAATGGCGTCAGAAGCTTCGGAATTTTTCGCAAGCGTGGAGACTTTAAGATCTAATATTGAGACATTTGACCTCAGTACTGACTCTTCAAGAACAGGAAGTTGCAATAGCTCTTCGAGATCAGGTAGAGACTTGTAAAATAGGATCAACGTATTTTTTATAAAAACATAATACTTTGATTTGTTTTAGACATACTACAATTATATCGAGATGCCGCTCTTTCCGAATCAACTTCTGCACCATTGCCTTCAATGAATCAGCCACATTTTATTGCCATGTGGAGAACTTTTTACGACATTTTTATCGAGCACAAACAAGAGCAGGATGCATACCACTCAATTGTCAGTGTCGGTACCCTACTGATTTCATTGGGTGACGCTGGAAAGAATCACCAAAATTTTCCCTCACCGGTGCAGCAGGATCTTATGTCTAAATCACCATCATCTAGCTCAATAAAGCGTCGACCAGAATCCAGCCCACCCTTAGCTGAGCAGAAAATTAGGGGTAGTACTGGGACACCGGAGCGACCGATATCATTGGCTCTAACAAAGAAAGGGGAACAGTCCACAGGGAATAGTGTAAGTTTTAACTTCCTAACGATTTCATTTGCTTTTTGTTTATTTACGAATGTTCAATATTTGTAGGAACAATCTGAAGATGGATGGCACATCACATTTGAGCAGTTCCTGGCCTCTATACTTACACAACCAGTGCTTGATGAATATTTTAATATAAAGATTGATCTAAAGACTCTGATCGAGAAACACAAAGATAAACGACTTTTGCGTCAAACCAGTCTATCGTCTTCTCCGGAATAATTTTAGGATTATTTTGATTTTACAATATTTTACAAACAATTTTGACTACAATCATGTTCAAACCTTCTTCCATTTTAATAATTTTCTCCTATAGAATGCAGTTTCTTTTAGTCACTGAAAGCACTTAAAATGCTTTCAATTTCATATCTTTTAGTATTGCATAATTTCATTGTATTTTTGTACAATCAATCGCAATGTAAAACTGTCTTTAAGCAATGACCTTGCATACGTTTAAGTCAAGATTTTGTAATAATTTTATTACGATCATGTAATCGTCTAACTTTCTCATGTAATCAACCATTTGGTGTTTATTAAAGTAGCTTTCAATACTTTAATTTTAATCCACAAATACATAAACTAATTTCCAATGACTGGATGGATATATGTAGAAATATTCGCTTTTCAATGCAAACATTTTATTTCTCACAATAAAAGCATTCATCATCCGACATTCTAAACGGGTAGGTTGGTCTTATGTCCTATTATGCAGAGTGTTATGATGAGTATGTATCTGGCTTGTGCTGATTACTTGAGTCAATATTGATCGTTTCATAAATTGCTTTTATTACAAGAGCAATTGCATAGGAATAATCGTCATGATTTCTGGACATGTCTACAGATGTTGACTTCTTTGAAAAAACCGAGTATTAAACATGTCAAAATGATCAATAAATCGTGGGCATAAATAACTTACTACTCCCCATCAACATTCAATTACTCTAACATAAAAATACTAATCTTCCCCCAACCGCCTTTAAGACTAGCTCCCATGTCGCATACCAATAATAAATACCATTTAAGGGGCCATATACAGACGTAGACGTAACATAACATAACGTTTACAGTATGAATTAGGGTTCAGCTTTCAGCTTCATTCAACATCAACTCTACCATGAGTTATTCCACCTGCACAAATGTTCACAACTCCAAGATGAGACAAACAACTTAACCTGTGCAAATAAATGCCACCCTCGCTTCGATCTTGAAATGAAGTGACTAATAATGTCTCTCATCATCTTCCTTCTTAAAACCATGCCACACAAGGCAATAAGACAATGAACAAAATGACTAATCGAAAGACTACCACCAAAAACCATAAGACGCCAAGCAAATCATATTAATTTTAATACGCATTGTACACCTCCATGTACATTTTCAAATCTGATTTACATCTTCTAGACAGGCAATAATATTGAATAGAATGTATTGACGTGAAGGAGTATGGTCATTTCTGAAGCCTCGTGTTAAGTTAATCATAAACGGAACCAAACAACACGACCTTTGGAATTTTTTTGGTAAACAAACCGAAACAACGTTGTTCAGAAGAACCTTGTGTCTGTTTGATCTTCCACTTGTTAAAGAAAAAGACGTTAACTTTAGAGTGGATGGATATGAAGTATGAGACAATCGTTCTCCAAATAGGATTTCTGGGATTGGTACTCTCACATTACTTTATTACACCTTCTTCCCATGTCTGAGTTTGCTTTTCCTTGCTTGCCCATGAATTGAAATGAATGCATTCCTAATGAATCATGAACATCTTTCCGTCTTTGCAGACGGACCATAATGTTTTAATATCATTTAGCATCTCTTAACTGCTCCAGTCTCAGGTGCTGTGAGCTTGATATTGCTATTATTGTGTTTGGTACAGCAAGCATGGTAATCCTCAATTATTACAGTTGAGCTAGAAGGTGTGGTCATTCTTAAGTCATAAGCAGTTATGGCTTCAGAAGATCTGAATCAGAAGGACAACTGGAAAGGTTTGGATTGGAATTGGGAAAGGTGCAGTGGGTGGGTCAGAATCAGGCAAGATGTTGGCATAGCTGTTTTCCTTGATAAGGTTGTCCT